>UESW01002708.1:0-172179 GCA_900491605.1 Calamus simplicifolius | reverse complement strand
ACAACTTGAAGATTATGGTATCACACTTGATAAAATACCTATTAAATGTGATAATACTAGTGCTATCAATCTAACTAAAAATCCAATTCAACATTCAAGAACTAAACACATTGAAATTAGACATCACTTTATTAGAGAACATGTAACTAACAAAGATGTTTGTCTTGAATATGTTAATACTAATGATCAATTAGCTGATATCTTTACCAAACCTTTGAGTGAGGAGAGATTTTGCTATCTTAGAGGAGAATTAGGAGTTTGTGATCCTTTAGAATAATTTTCTGAAACTCCTAAGGACAACAACTATCTAGAATTCTATAATTTCTTGAAAATCCTCAATGTTCAATAAGGAAATTTATCTAGAAAGTTGATTTATTGTTTCCCCAATTGTTAAGGAACACTTATCTAGAGTTTGATGATTAATTTGATCAGTTTCAGATCCTTGAAAATCTGATTTTTCTCTGAAACTATTGTGGAGTCGACACCTTCAGTTTGTGGAGTCGACACCTTCTTATTTTGATGTTCTGTCTGGGCAATTAGAGCCGACTCTGGCTTCTGTAGAGCCGACTCTAATTCGGGCGCTGACAGATTCTCTGGTTCGGAGCCGACACCTCGTTTTCGGGAGTCGACTCTAAGTGGAACTAGGTCAAAATAAAAAGGGCGGAGTCGACCCCAAATGATTTCTATCGTCTCCTAAACTATTTCAAGCCATTCCAAACTGATTCCAAACCCTCCAAATCCCTCAAAACCTTTGATTACTCTGTCCAATCGAATCCAATGGCTCCCAAAAGGCGTGCTACCATTGGTGGTTCGACTATTCCGACGAAGCGCCGTTCAAATCGGAGGCAACCTTCGTCATCTTCTTCATCCGCCACCCAAGACGACTCTCCACCCTCACCATCTTCTCCAAAGTCGACCAATTAGCTGGTAAGGCCATTACAACCGGAAGGAAAGTCGATTTCAACTTCTTTATTTCCGAAGGCTTTGCTATTGGGCGATTGTTGCAAGAAATGGGATGGGAGAAGGTCTGCTCTTTGGATATTCCTACCTACCCCGCCCTAGTAAGAGAGTTTTATAATGATTTAAGTAGAGAGAGGGGGATTAGTAAGTGTTGTAAGAGGAACAAAGTAGTCATCACAGCCGAATTCTTGGTAATTTATTGGAAATGCCTACTGTTGGACTTATTGAATATCATCATGAAGATAGAGGAGGAGCTCTATCAAGGATGTTAGGAAGAGAAGTCTCTGAGTTTGAGGAAATTTTAGCAAACCAACTTAATTTAGAACTCAGACTGCTTCACAATATCTGTGGGAGGATTCTTTTTCCTAAAATCGGAAGATTTGAGTATGTCTCGGAGCGAGACGTTTTATTAATGGACTGCATACTCACTGGTAGACCCTTAAATCTTGCTGAGATGATGATAGGCTATATGGCGGAGGCTGCTACTAAGAAAAGATCAACATTGCCATATGGTATGGTTTTAACTTTAGTTTTCAGAAGCCAAGGTGTTCTTATAATGGACAATGAGCCACTAAGGAAGTTAAGACATACAGATTATTATAGTGTCTCTACTATTCACCGAATGGGCTTTAGAAAAGAGAATGGAAACTGGATTAAAAGAGGACATGAGGCCAGAGCTGAGGAGATTAGAGTTGAGGAAGTCAGAGGAGAAGACATTCCTGAACCTTCTGCTGGACCATCTTCTGCTGGACCTTCTACTGGACCACCTGCTGGACCCTCAGAAGCTGGACCAAGCTCTCAACTTCCACATCAGTCAGCAATGGCATCAGAAAGATTTTCTGAGGAGCAAATTGGTCAGCTCAGGGCTTTACTTGCTGAGTATGACAGTGTAAGAACAAATGATATGTGTAAATTAAGAGAAGAGTTCAATCAACTAAAAGATGAGATTAATTCAAGACTCGACATGATTTCTTTTCACTTAGCAATTCTGTCGAATCCTTTAGTGCTGATCTTCATAGTATTTTTGAAAGGATGGAAGGGATTGCTGACGGTTCTGGAAAGTATCTTCATGCTACAAGTCAACTAAAGAAAGATATTGACCTTGCCGTTCTCAGATTGAAGCATGTCTTGAAAGCTTTAAGAAAACCCAAAAAGATGATGTTATGGAGATGATCGGACATCTAAAGAAAATAGTGTACAAGCATATTTGATCCTAGGTTGTATCTTAGGATTTCTTGTTTTCTTTCTTAGCATGTATATAGGACTTATTTTTTTGAATACATGTAATAGATCTTGCTTTGGAGTACAAATGGTTGAATGAATATTACACTTTTATTACAAATTTGTCTTTGATTGAATGTCAATGAATGTCAATCTATTATTCGAACCAACATCCTCGCTTTGATAACATTCCTTATTTGCTTTTAAAACTCACCTTATTGTTGATAACAAAAAAGGGGGAGAGATGAGTGTATAATGCATAAAAAGGAAAAGAGTGTATAATATAAGAAAGACAATGAAGAACAATTCTGAGAATAGAAAGAATGAGATTTTTTGAAAAAATTCAGTCTATCTACATAGGGGGAGTTATTCAATGCAGGGGGAGCTTAATAAATTTCTCCATATAAAAGTTGAATCATTTTGATTGATGTCATGTTTTATTCATTTTAAATGTTGGCATCAAATTCTCTATTACAAAGTCTCTAAGCTTTAAATTCTCAATTCAAATGAATTTCTTTAATGCATATACTCAAAGTTTTTGTCATCATCAAAAAGGGGAGATTGTTGACCCAATTGAGGATTTTGATGATTAACAAAACTATTTGAGTATAACATTTGATGTTACTAATGATTTTGATTAAGTCTTTCAGTTTATAAGTCTAATTAATGATCAAAATCAAGAAGGAAAATCAAGTTCTGGTTTGAATCTAATGTCAAGGTAAGACTGCAGACATTAGAGTCGACACATGGAATCGCAGAGCCGACTCCGAAAATGGCACGGACTTAGAGTCGACTCCGGGACTGTGAGAGCCGACTCTATCAGAAACAACAGAACGTTGGATTTTCAGGCCACGACTTAGAGTCGACTCCCGGACTGCTAGAGTCGACTCCAGAAGAATTTTGTGTCGACCCCAGAAAAGTCAGAGACGACTCCAGATCGAGCGGATTAAATTATTTCGAGTTAGAGCCGACTCCAGAAAAGCCAGAGCCGACTCCAGAATGTCAGACACGGCTCCAGAACTGTCAGAACGACTCTAAACTTTAACTTTATCAATTTTAATCCCAACGGCTATTGTTATTTATGGATCTAATCCTTTTTCACTTGCTTCTAACGGATAGTTTTGCACTATTTGTGGATTAATCGAATCTATAAGAAGAGGGGTGATTGCATCCCAAAAGAGAAGAGAAGAAAAATCAAGAAAGAGGCAAAAAGAAAAGAATAGAGAAAATCCTTGAGATCCATCAGAAAAGAAAAGAGGGAAAACCTGTAAGGAAAGATCATACTCATTCCCCAAGAGAAAGAGATTCCAAGCCTTTGCTGTTCTACTTAGAAGAAATCTCAAAAGAAGGGAGAAGCCCTAGTTTTTCAATCTTCTGAACCTCAAGAGCATATCCAAAGGAAGATCCATTCAAAGGAAGAGAAGGAAGAAGCCACCAAGATCTTCGAATCAGGCTTTGGTTCCTAATCTCTATTTATTGTTTCATTATTGTATATTTGCTCATTGAAGGAGCAGTTTGCTTTTGTAAACTCATTACTGTTTGCTGGGTCAATCTGGTGATTGATTCAGTTGAGGCAGTTAGCCTTGTGCAAGCATTTGCTTGTGGTTTTAGGTTTTGTGCTGGTGAGCCTTGAAAACCAGCTGGGTTCGTTGTGCGCCCGGGAAAACAACAAGTTTGAGTTGTGAGCTTGCAAAACAACTCTGCTGTAATCAGTTTGATTATAGTGTGGACCCAAGAGGTACTTGGGAGTGGACGTAGGTGTAGGTACACCGAACCACTATAAAATCTATTGTGTTTGCCGTGATTGTCTCTTTATCTTCAACTCTTCACTTATAGTTGCTTAGTTTAAATCTGTGAATCTAAGTTTTTATTTCCGCTTGGGGGTTATATATTCAAAAGAGTTTAATTTTTGAAAAACCCAATTCACCCCCCCTCTTGGGTTGCTATGGACCAACAGATAAACTATTAGAAGAAAAAGAAGTTTATTACAAGAAAACATGAATTTGAAAAATGAAGTAGATAGATTGAAACCTATTGTAGATAAGTTTACTTTGAGCTCTACTAAACTTAACATGATTCTTGAAAATCAAAGAGCTGTTTTTAACAAAGCTAGCCTAGGATACAATCCTTTAAAAAGACAAAAATTTCTAAAAAATATTTATGTGCATACTGATGATTCAATTAAAATTACATATTTCAAGTGTGGTAAACCTGGACACAAAGCATATATATGTCACACACACAATGTTAGAAGGATATGGGTTTCAAAAGGAATCATTTAGCTAACCCTAAAGGACCTAAGAAAACTTGGGTACCTAGAAGCAAAACTTTATATTATGGATGTAGGTGTGTCTTACAACCCGTGGAGCAAAAAGAAAATGATACTTGGATAGCGGGTGCTTAAGACACTTGATGGATGATGAATCTCAATTCATCACTTTGAATGCAATTGATGGAGGAGTGGTTACCTTTGAAAGTAATGACCAAGATAACATTATTGGCATTGATAAAATTGATATCACTCCCTCTACTTATGTTAATATATCTTGCTTTTAAATGGATTGAATCATAACTTGTCTAGCATTAGTCAATTTTATGAAAAAGGTTTTAAAATTATTTGTTGAATCATCTCTTTGCATAATTACAAATCCTGTTGATGACTGCATGAAAGCCATTGGTCATAGGCATAGTAATGTTTATATGTTTAATGACTAAATTATTGAATGTCTAGTTGTTATGAATGCTAAAATTGATAAATCTAGTTATGGCATCATAGACTTGCTTATGTCAGCATGGATTTGCTTTCTAAATTATTCAAAAATGATTTGGTTAAAGGTTTGTCAAAATTGAATTCCGAAAAAGATAAGATTGTGATACATGCAAATTTTGAAAAATTAACTAGAATTTTTTAAGTCTAAAAATATGATTTCGACTTCTAATCTTTTAGAACTTTTGCATATGGATTCATGATTATTGATAATTTTCTCGATTTACATAAGTTTTATTCTTAGTTAGCAAAATGAAGCATCTTCAGTTTTTTCTAAAACTCCTTAGAAGAATTTCAAATGAAAAAGGTTTTCCTATTTTATCTATTAGAAGTGATCGTAAAAAGGAATTTGAAAATCAGCACTTTGAAAAATTTATAATGAACATAGGACCTTATGTTCATATTATGTTTGATGAATATAATGATCTTCCATTAAGAAAGAGAAAGGTTTTGAATGACACAGATGAAATTGAAAGTCAAGTCAAGAAGCTCACCTTGGATTCAAGGATACAAGCGATACATGAAGAAGAAATTCAACATTATGACCCCAAGGTAATGCTGATGGAGGTGCCCATAATCATTCTTAAAGAGCTAATATTAAGTGATCCATCTTATGATATTAGGATTAGATCATCATTTAGAAATACATGTATTAATTTTGCATTTGTTTTTCATATAGAGCCTAAATGACATGCATGATAAATTAAATGAGAATTTAGAAACAAATTGGATGAGCCTGATAATTTCATTAGAAATAAAGCAAGATTGTTAACTATAGAATATAATCAAGAGGAAGATATTGATTTTGATGAAACATATGTTCCTATTGCTAGAATAAAGATTATTAGATTACTTCTTGCATTTTCTTTCTTTATGAATGTTAAATTATATTGAATGGATGTTAAGAGCACTTTCCTAATGAATATATTGTTGAACAAGTATTTGTTGATTAACCATCCGATTTCAAAATCTTGTCTCCAAACCATGTATTCAATGAACAAAGCTTATATGGATTGAGACAAGTACCCCGAGCATGGTTTGATAGGCTTATTAAGTTCTTGATTAGCAATAAATTTATTAATAAAAATGTTGATGCACATTATGAATTAAAAGATAGAATGATGATATATTAATAGTACAAATTTATGAAGATGACATTATATTCGGTGCTACTAATAATTTCTTGTTCCAAGATTTGCTAAGTTCATGCAGGGGAGTTCGAGATGAGCATAATGGGTAAAATCAATTATCAGACTTCAAATCAAGCAATCAAAGAAGATGATCTTCATAAGCCAATCCTTGTACATCAAGAAAATTTTGAAGAAGTTTGGCATGAAGAAATCTAAAGTATCGGTACATTTGTCGAGTGATATGGGTTGCAGGCCCATGATCGGCAACTAGTAGTATCAGCTTGATCTATTTACTCCTTGCTTGATATGATTTTATTATAAGACTTGAATTAAATGCCTACTTTATTAGTGGTATCATTTCTTGATCATATCTTATAATAAATTGCCTATGCATGAAATGAAAAGGATTTGATAAAGGTGATGCATATTTTATTATAATATCTTGTTTGCATATCACCTATGTAAGAAATCTTATTTTATCATATGAAATGTGAAATTGAATTGTGATGATTGTTATAGAATGCCTATGTATTTTTCATATATACATTGAGATTAGCATGATACATTTATAAAATGTTTTGATTATATGACATTGGTATCATTTCTTGCACAAACTTTTATTACATATAGATCAAATTTGAAATATTAAGGGGGAGAAGATGTAAGCATATTTGAACTCAATATTTGATGTGGTATCTGTTAATATTGTATGTCAACACATTTTTAATTAGTAAGGGGGAGAAAAAACTTGCTTGAATATTTGGATACTTTGATGCATTAAGCACTATGATGTATTAATATCAAATATCTTACTGTTATAAGTGCTTTGATGTATGAATGTGGTATCAACTCTTATATGTGGTAATGATTTGAATGCATGTCAAACTATGAAACTGCCACCTTGCTCCAATATATATATATATATATATATATATATATATATATATATATATATATAGGTGATATTTTGATCCTACATTCAAAGTTTTTTTAAAATTGGTATCAATTGAGTTATGAAAAATGATTGTTATTAAATGATTAATATTTTTGTATCTTATTGTTACTATTGAAGATTAGAATTTTTCTTTATATAAACTTTGTTGTGAACTTTAATATTTGGACCTTGACGTATTTTGAACCTTGATATATGTTATTTTTATGATTTGAGATTATGAACCTTGATGAACTTTGATGTATCTTTGTTTATGGTTAAAATTATATCTTGTATGATCAAGCCATAAACTTAATAGTTTGTATTATGTACTTATGCTTTTTAATGCATTATGAATGCTTAATGTCTTTTCCTTGATGAATGCTTAATTGTACACATTCTTTCATCTCTTTTTGATTAATGACAAAAGGGAAGAGAATAGCATACACTTCATTTACATTTATCGGAGAGATTAGCATACATTTATTCATGGAACATTCATGGAAGAGAATAGCATGTAAAGAGAAAAGTATATACATTAAAAGGTAGAATTTATATATTTTCTTTTATATGCTTATGATTTTATCATCATAAAAAAGGGAGAGATTGTTGGCCCTTACATTGATTTTGATGATTAAAAAATTAAGACTATGTTTATTAGGGAAATTAAGATTAATGCAGGGATGTACAAGTGACGTACAGGTGAGCCTTATCAAGTAAAATTTTATTTGTTGCATAGAAGCTTATTTTCTCTTGTCTAAAATATAGCTAATTGATTCTTTATTGCTTGAATTTTGCATGACTATGTAAGCTAGCTTATTTCCCTCCTTAGCTAGCTTCCTCCTCTTGCTAGCTAACCATTTCTCCTCTCACAAATAAGCCTAGCCGAACCATGAACATTTTGAGTTGGCTTGTAAGCTAGCTATTCTTCCTTGTAACAGGCTGGCCGAATGGTTTCAATATTAAGTTAGCTTGTGAGCTAACTTCTCTCCTCTCCTTAGCTAACTTGTTAACCTTTGTGAGCTAACTTTTTTTGTTGCAGAATTTTGCTGGCTGAATGGAGCTTGGGAAGAGCTAGCTACAGAGCTAGCTTCCTCTTGGGCGGCACCATGAGCTTTTTTAATAGAGTTAGCTAACAAGTTAACTATCTTTGTCATGAATGGGTTTACTTTTTATCTAGTTAGCTAACAAGTTAACTACTTTATCATTTTAAGCTTTCTCCCAGGTGCATGATTTTGAATTGAGTTAGCTAGCAAGCTAACTACTTTTTTGCATGGGAGTTAACATTTTATCTAGCTAACTGGGAAGTTAACTACTTTATTCATTCCCTCTTCAGCCGCATGAAATTTTTGAATTGAGTTAGCTCTAGAGCTAACTACTTTAACCTGGCCTCATGCACTTTTAAGATAGCTAACTAAAGAGCTAGCTGTTTTTCAATGCTCTCTATTTTTGCTTGTTATTGTGGCTAGTTAGCTAAAAAGCTAACTAGTTGGAGCCTTAGCCACCTAAAGAGCTAACTACTTTATTTATATGGTAGATTTTTTCCCTCCAAGCCGTGCACTCATTCAAGAAAGCTAACTGGGGAGTTAACTATTTTTCTTGGTTTCCTTTTTCAGC
The DNA here is from genome assembly GCA_900491605.1 of Calamus simplicifolius. Taxonomy (NCBI): domain Eukaryota; kingdom Viridiplantae; phylum Streptophyta; class Magnoliopsida; order Arecales; family Arecaceae; genus Calamus; species Calamus simplicifolius. The sequence continues at coordinate 163,553 of UESW01002708.1, read as the reverse complement.
CGTGTGGAATTTAAATTAAGCTAGCTCACTAGCTAGCTACTTTATTTTGAATTGAGGCTGATTTCTTGCCGTGGAGCCTTGCTAGCTAGCTAGCTAGCTTGGGATGTTTAGCTAGCTTTTCCTAGCTAGCTTTAGATCTTTTCCCTTTCTTCCTTGGCCGCACGACTTCCAGAGGAGCTGCTGGAAATTATGTCCAGCCAACCACCTCTCTCAAATATTAAATGCTCTCTCTCTCTCTCTTTTAATTATATTTCCTTTCATGGTTACTGACATTTTCTTTTAGTGTTTGATAGAGATCTTTCTTTGCCAAAGGATTAAATGCAATCAATGTTTAGGGAAATAAATTCAAACGGTTATAATTCTTTCCGTTTTTAATTTCCTCTATTTACCAATGTGTTTAACGACATTATTTTTTTTTTGGTTTAAATAGATGTGATCAGAGGAACACCTAGACGATTCTTGACGATTTTTGTTGATGAATCTTTGAAAATCTAAAAATAAAAAGAGAAAGAAAGAAATAAAAAGAGAGTGTTCATTGCATATTTTTCGGAATGTTGAAGAGCAAGTTCTTGTGCTGTAAAGTTGACAAACCTCAATCCTTGCTCAAGTCGTCCAGATCCGGTGAAGCATTCAAAAAGTCTCAGCTACCTCGAGATTCACATTCTTTACTGCAGATTTGCTTCAAATTTGTAAAGTTCTCTTTGAATATTTGCTCAAGTTAGGAGCTATTTGTTAGCTATTCTGAAATTATTTGTAATAGGGTTAGAGATAACCCTAAGATTATTGTTTGGCTTCCTTGTGCTGTTAAACAAGAGGACTAGTCGGGAAGGCTAGGGGCTTGGCTTCCTTGTGCCGTTAAATAAGAGGACTAGCTGGGAAGGCTAGGGGCTTGGCTTCCTTGTGCCGTTAAACAAGAGAACTAGCCGGAAAGGCTAGGGGTTTGGCTTTCTTGTGCCGTTAAACAAGAGGACTAGCTGGAAAGGCTAGGGGTTTGGCTTCCTTGTGCCGTTAAACAAGAGGACTAGCCGGGAAGGCTAGGGGTTTGGCTGCCTTGTGCCGTGAAACAAGAGGACTAGCCAGGAAGGCTAGGGTTGTAATCGTTTTGATACGATTAGTGAAATTCCCAAAGGATTTTTGGGGAGTGGACGTAGGAGCCGAGTTTGGCACCGAACCACTATAAACCCTCTTGTGTTTGTGATTGCTTATTCTGTGTGATTTTGTTTCGTGCACTCACTACACCGCTACGAACTAATTTTTAACTAGTGATTAAGCACATATATGCGCTAGTAATTAATTTTAAATACCAATTCACCCCCCTCTTTGGTTGCTACATCTGGGCAACAAGTGGTATCAGAGCAGATTTCTATTGCTTTAACAAGCTTGGAGCCAAAGATCATTAGCAATCCAAATGGGTTCAGTTTTGACTGAGGGACAGTCAACTAATAGACCACCTCTATTTGATGGCACAAATTACACTTATTGAAAAGCACGTATGAAAATTTTTATTCAAGCACTTGATTATGATTTATGGAGTATCATAGTCAATGGACCTCACACACCCACTATTAAATCTGATGGTATTGATATTCCAAACTAGAAACGGAATGGGATGTACATGATAAGAAGATGGCTCAGCTAAATGCTAAAGCCATGAATGTATTATATTGTTCTTTAGATGCCAATGAATTTAATCATATTTCTACATTTATATCTGCTAAGGAAATTTGGAATAGACTTGAAGTTACCCATGATGGTACCAATCAAGTTAAAGAATCTAGAATAAATATGCTTGTACATGAATATGAATTGTTTAAAATGGAATCATATGAAAGCATTGGTGATATGTTTGCAAGATTCACTAACATTATTAATGGGCTGAAAAGCCTTGAAAAATCTTATACTAATGGTGATCTTGTTAGAAAAGTTTTGAGATCCTTGCCTAGGTCTTGGGAGGCCAAAGTTACTGCAATTAAGAAGCCAAGGACCTCAACACACTATCTCTTGAAGAATTAGTTGGTTCATTGATGACTCATGAGCTTCAGCAGCAACAACATTTTGATGAAGAACAATCCAAAAACAAGAGAATATTGGGACTAAAGAGTGTAGCCCTAAATGATGAAAATGAGAGCACCTCAAGTGAAAGTGATGAGGAAAATGATCTAGCTCTCATTACAAGGAAATTTGAGAAATTCATGAGAAAGAAATTTGAAGGAAGAAAGAGAGCATTAATGAAAGGAGAGCCAAGCAATGAAAAAGAATATGAAGTAATTTGTTATGAATGCAACAAACGGGACACTACAAGCCAGATTGTCCATATCTGAAGAAAGGTCTCAAGAAATTTAAAAAGAAGGCTATGATAGCTACATGGAGCGATAGTGATCATCAAGCTCTGAAGAAGAAGAAGAAGAAGAAGAAAATCTTTGTCTTATGGCGAACAATGAAGAGGTAAACCCCAACTTGTTAGATGATTTTACATTTGATGAATTGCATGGTGCATTTTATGAATTAATTGATGATTTTGCAAATCTCAGTTCAAAAAATAAAGATTTAAAAATCAAGTTCAAAATCTTACTTTAGAAAAGGATAAACTATTAGAAGAAAAGAAGTTTTATTACAAGAAAACATGAATTTGAAAAATGAAGTAGATAGATTGAAACCTATTGTAGATAAGTTTACTTTGAGCTCTACTAAACTTAACATGATTCTTGAAAATCAAAGAGCTATTTTTAACAAAGCTAGCCTAGGATACAATCCTTTAAAAAGACAAAATTTCTGAAAAATAGTTATGTGCATACTGATGATTCAACTAAATTACATGTTTCAAGTGTGGTAAACCTGGACACAAAGCATATATATGTCACACACACAATGTTAGAAGGATATGGGTTCCAAAAGGAACCATTTTAGCTAACCCTAAAGGACCCAAGAAAGCTTGGGTACCTAGAAGCAAAACTTGATATTATGGATGCAGGTGTGTCTTGCAACCCGTGGAGCAAAAAGAAAATGATACTTGGATAGCGGGTGCTTAAGACACTTGATGGATGATGAATCTCAATTCATCACTTTGAATGCAATTGATGGAGGAGTGGTTACCTTTGAAAGTAATGACCAAGGTAACATTATTGGCATTGATAAAATTGATATCACTCCCTCTACTTATGTTAATAATATCTTGCTTTTAAATGGATTGAATCATAACTTGTCTAGCATTAGTCAATTTTATGAAAAAGGTTTTAAAATTATTTGTTGAATCATCTCTTTCCATAATTACAAATCCTGTTGATGACTGCATGAAAGCCATTGGTCATAGGCATAGTAATGTTTATATTGTTAATGACCAAATTATTGAATGTCTAGTTGTCATGAATGCTAAAATTGATAAATCTAGTTATGCATCATAGACTTGCTTATGTCAGCATGGATTTGCTTTCTAAATTATTCAAAAATGATTTGGTTAAAGGTTTGCCAAAATTGAATTCCGAAAAAGATAAGATTTGTGATACATGCAAATTTTTGAAAATTAACTAGAATTTTTTTAAGTCTAAAAATATGATTTCGACTTCTAATCTTTTAGAACTTTTGCATATGGATTCATGATTATTGATAATTTTCTTGATTTACATAAGTTTTATTCTTAGTTAGCAAAAATGAAGCATCTTCAGTTTTTCTAAAACTCCTTAGAAGAATTTCAAATGAAAAAGGTTTTCCTATTTTATCTATTAGAAGTGATCGTAAAAAGGAATTTGAAAATCAGCACTTTGAAAAATCTTGTAATGAACATAGGACCTTATGTTCATATTATGTTTGATGAATCTAATGATCTTCCATTAAGGAAGAGAAAGGTTTTGAATGACACAGATGAAATTGAAAGTCAAGTCAAGAAGCTCACCTTGGATTCAAGGATACAAGCGATACATGAAGAAGAAATTCAACATGATGACCCCAAGGTAATGCTGATGGAGGTATGTCCATAATCATTCTTAAAGAGCTAATATTAAGTGATCCATCTCATGATATTAGGATTAGATCATCATTTAGAAATACATGTATTAATTTTGCATTTGTTTTCATATAGAGCCTAAATGACATGCATGATAAATTAAATGAGAATTTAGAAACAAATTGGATGAGCATGATAATTTCATTAGAAATAAAGCAAGATTGTTAACTATAGAATATAATCAAGAGGAAGATATTGATTTTGATGAAACATATGTTCCTATTGCTAGATTAAAGATTATTAGATTACTTCTTGCATTTGCTTGCTTTATGAATGTTAAATTATATTGAATGGATGTTAAGAGCACTTTCCTTAATGAATATATTGCTGAACAAGTATTTGTTGATTAACCATCCGATTTCAAAAATCTTGTCTCCAAACCATGTATTCAATTGAACAAAGCTTTATATGGATTGAGACAAGTACCCCGAGCATGGTTTGATAGGCTTATTAAGTTCTTGATTAGCAATAAATTTATTAATGAAAATGTTGATGCAACATTATGAATTAAAAGATAGAATGATGATATATTAATAGTACAAATTTATGAAGATGACATTATATTCGGTGCTACTAATAATTTCTTGTTCCAAGATTTTGCTAAGTTCATGAGGGGGAGTTCGAGATGAGCATAATGGGTAAAATCAATTATCAGACTTCAAATCAAGCAATCAAAGAAGAGGATCTTCATAAGCCAATCCTTGTACATCAAGAAAATTTTGAAGAAGTTTGGCGTGAAGAAATCTAAAGTATCGGTACATTTGTCGAGTGATATGGGTTGCAGGCCCATGATCGGCAACTAGTGTATCAGCTTGATCTATTTACTCCTTGCTTGATATGATTTTATTGTAAGACTTGAATTATTAAATGCCTACTTTATTAGTGGTATCATTTCTTGATCATATCTTATAATAAATTGCCTTGCATGAAATGAAAAGGATTTGATAAAGGTGATGCATATTTTATTATAATATCTTGTTTGCATATCACCTATGTAAGAAATCTTATTTTATCATATGAAATGTGAAATTGAATTGTGATGATTATAGAATGCCTATGTATTTTTCATATATACATTGAGATTAGCATGATACATTTATAAAATGTTTTGATTATATGACATTGGTATCATTTCTTGCATAAAACTTTTATTACATATAGATCAAATTTGAAATATTAAGGGGGAGAAGAATGTAAGCATATTTGAACTCAAATATTTGATGTGGTATCTGTTAATATTGTATGTCAACATTTTTAAATTAGTAAGGGGGAGAAGAAACTTGCTTGAATATTTGGATACTTTGATGCATTAAGCACTATGATGTATTAAATATCAAATATCTTACTGTTATAAGTGCTTTGATGTATGAATGTGGTATCAACTCTTATATGTGGCAATGATTTGAATGCATATCAAACTATGAAACTGCCACCTTGCTCCAATATATATATATATAAAGGTGATATTTTGATCCTACATTCAAAGTTTTTTTAAAATTGGTATCAATTGAGTTATGAAAAATGATTGTTATTAAATGATTAATATTTTTGTATCTTATTGTTACTATTGAAGATTAGAATTTTTCTTTATAATATAAACTTTGTTGTGAACTTTAATATATTTGGACCTTGACGTATTTTGAACCTTGATATATGTTATTTTTATGATTTGAGATTATGAACCTTGATGAACTTTGATGTATCTTTGGTGTATGGTTGAAATTATATCTTGTATGATCAAGCCATAAACTTAATAGTTTGTATTATGTACTTATGCTTTTTAATGCATTATGAATGCTTAATGTCTTTTCCTTGATGAATGCTTAATTGTGCACATTCTTTCATCTCTTTTTGATTAATGACAAAAAGGGGGAGAGAATAGCATACACTTCATTTACATTTATCGGAGAGATTAGCATACATTATATTCATGGAACATTCATGGAAGAGAATAGCATTAAGAGAAAAGTATATACATTAAAAGGTAGAATTTATATATTTTCTTTTTATGCTTAATATTTTGTTATCATTTGTTGGCCCCTACATTGATTTTGATGATTATAAATAATTAAGACTATGTTTATTAGGAAATTAAGATTAATGCAGGGATGTACAAGTGACGTACAGGTGAGCCTTATCAAGTAAAATTTTATTTGTTGCATAGAAGCTTATTTTCTCTTGTCTAAAATATAGCTAATTGATTCTTTATTGCTTGGATTTTTGCATGACTATGTAAGCTAGCTTATTTCCCTCCTTAGCTAGCTTCCTCCTCTTGCTAGCTAACCATTTCTCCTCTCACAAATAAGCCTAGCCGAACCATGAACATTTTGAGTTGGCTTGTAAGCTAGATATTCTTCCTTGTAACAGGCTGGCCGAATGGTTTCAATATTAAGTTAGCTTGTGAGCTAACTTCTCTCCTCTCCTTAGCTAACTTGTTAACCTTTGTGAGCTAACTTTTTTGTTGCAGAATTTTGCTGGCCGAATGGAGCTTGGGAAGAGCTAGCTACAGAGCTAGCTTCCCCTTGGGCGGCACCATGAACTTTTTTAATAGAGTTAGCTAACAAGTTAACTATCTTTGTCATGAATGGGTTACTTTTTATCTAGTTAGCTAACAAGGTACTACTTTTAAGCTTTCTCCCCACATGATTTTGAATTGAGTTAGCTAGCAAGCTAACTACTTTTTTGCAAGGTAACTACTTTATCATTTTAAGCTTTCTCCCAAGCACATGATTTTGAATTGAGTTAGCTAGCAAGCTAACTACTTTTTTGTATGGTAGAGTTAACATTTTATCTAGCTAACTGGGAAGTTAACTACTTTATTCATTCCCTCTTCAGCCGCATGAAAGTTTTTGAATTGAGTTAGCTCTAGAGCTAACTACTTTTAACCTGGCCTCATGCACTTTTAAGATAGCTAACTAAAGAGCTAGCTGTTTTTCAATGCTATCTATTTTTGCTTGTTATTGTGGCTAGTTAGCTAAAAAGCTAACTAGTTTGAGCCTTAGCCACCTAAAGAGCTAACTACTTTATTATATGGCAGATTTTTTCACCTCCAAGCCGTGCACTCATTCAAGAAAGCTAACTGGGGAGTTAACAATTTTTCTTGGTTTCCTTTTTCAGCCGTGTGGAATTTAAATTAAGCTAGCTCACTAGCTAGCTACTTTATTTTGAATTGAGGCTGATTTCTTGCCATGGAGCCTTGCTAGCTAGCTAGCTAGCTTGGGATGTTTAGCTAGCTTTGCCTAGCTAGCTTTAGATCTTTTCCCCTTTCTTCCATGGCCGCACGACTTCCAGAGGAGCTGCTGGAAATTATGTCCAGCCAACCGCCTCTCTCAAATATTAAATGCTCTCTCTCTTTTAATTATATTTCCATTTTATGGTTACTGACATTTTCTTTTGATGTTTGACAGAGATTTTTCTTTGCCAAAGGATTAAATGCAATCAATGTTTAGGGAAATAAATTCAAACGGTTATATTTCTTCCCATTTTTAATTTATTCTATTTACCAATGTGTCTAACAGACATTATTTTTGTTTTGGTTTAAATAGATGTGATCAGAGGAACACTTAGACGATTCTTGACGATTTTTGTTGACAAATCTTTGAAAATCTGAAAAAGAAAATAGAAAGAAAGAAATCAAAAGAGAGTGTTCATTGCATATTTTTTGGAGTGTTGAAGAGCAAGTTCTTGTGCTGTGAAGTTGACAAACTTCAATCCTTGCTCAAGTCGTCCAGATCTGGTGAAGCATTCAAAAGTCTCAGCTACCTTGGAGATCCACATTCTTTGCTGCAGATTTGCTTCAAATTTATAAAGTTCTCTTTGAATATTTGCTCAAATTAGGAGCTATTTGTTAACTATTCTGAAATTATTTTAATAGGGTTAGAGATAACCCTAAGATTGTTGTTTGGCTTCCTTGTGCCGTTAAACAAGAGGACTAGCCGGGAAGGCTAGGGGCTTGGCTTCCTTGTGCCGTTAAACAAGAGGACTAGCCGGGAAGGCTAGGGGCTTGGCTTCCTTGTGCCATGAACAAGAGGACTAGCCGGGAAGGCTAGGGGTTGTAATCGTTGTGATACGATTAGTGAAATTCCCAAAGGGTTTTTGGAGAGTGGACGTAGGAGCCGAGTTTGGCACCGAACCACTATAAACCCTCTTGTGTTTGTGATTGCTTATTCTGTGTGATTTTGTTTCGTGCACTCTACTACACCACTGCGAACTAATTTTTAACTAGTGATTAAGCACATATCTATGCTAGTAATTAATTTTAAATACCTAATTCACCCCCTTCTTGGGTTGCTACATCTGGGCAACAGTAACGATGACGTATATGTAGACGAAGGAGAACCTAATGACGGTAGAATATTAGTTTTTAATGGTATTGGTTGTTTATTTGGGAGGCTAAGTCAAGAGATTTGAGTGATGTGGAGTATAATGCACACATTATTACATCCTAATGAATTGTAGAGAAGTTGATCCATATATTGAGTAAGTATATACTTCATGACTTTAAATTATAGTATACCTCACTATTTAATTGCTAACAGAAGTTGTAATTGTTATCATCTCTTAAGGATGTTTTGTGATAGACAACGACAGATGAATTCCAACATCAGTCAAATTGCCATTGGGCAAAAGTTAGAAACAGAGTTCGCTTACTGGTTTTATGAATATGTGAGTAGTATCACTCAATCAATTACAATAATGGATTTTATATTTTGAATTGGTTGTGAATAGCTTATTACTTTATAGGTAAATGGTCCATGGTTCACAACCGATAATATTTTCATTAAATGTCTAGTGCAATGTCCATTGAAGACCATAACAACCTCTACTGGCTATTTTGTTAATGGGTATAAATTTCAAATTGAATGACTAGCATCTTCAAAAGGCACGCAGAACTGAGGGGTGTGTGTTAAAGGAGAAAGTGTTGGAGCAAATATGCAGGATTATTATGGAAAGTTAGTAGAGGTGGTTGAAGTTGAATATCTCGGTTGGCCTATAAAATGAACCGTATCGTTTCGTTGCGATTGGTTTGATCCGATAGTTCCTGTGGATAAAAGGGTTCATAACAACTACAATCTAGTTGAAGTCAACCATCGGCGAAGATTGCAGAAATATGAACCATTCATCCTTGCATCCCAAGCTCAGCAAGTGTTTTACTGCGGATATCCAAGTTTGCGCAACGACAAATGTGATTGGTGGGCTATTTCTAAAATCGTCCCACGTTCAACAATCATATTAGACGAGAATTTATCAAGTCAATCAACTGAGTGCCCTGCATTACAAGAGGTAAGATGGAAATGCATGCAATTGAGGATGACACAAGGGCTCCTAAAAGATCAGTTAGAGATCCAAATAGTGATGTATAAGAAATTGAGGATGCAAATGTTCGGTTTCCTTCCGATGATAATGACATTAAATCATAATCCAATACGACATCGGATGTTGAACCAACATTTGACGAAACAAATGACACTGATTAAACATAGAGGTTTATTCAATTTTAATTTATTTTTATAAGCGCTAAATTTGTATATATTCAATCATTATTCGTATTTATATTGCGTGGATCTTTAGTATTTTCAGTGTCTCAGGCTAAGATAGATTTTTCGCCGACCGACAGAGCGAGCAGGGACGTAGCCCTACCGCATCAGATCATTTCATGAGCATTGGAGATGGAGAGTTCATATCTACAGCCTTCGAGTCTCATAGCTGATCGGTACAGACCTTTGGGAGTTCTTCCTACATCGGCCGCACCGTACTTCGATTGGTTGCGGATAGGCAGTAAGTATTTACTAATTATAAATATATGTTTATGTTTTAAAGTCAATTACTTATTAACATGCATTTTTTTAACAGCTTTATTGAGCAGCATACTGTATCGAGCCGGATCAGCTCCATATTCCAGAGGCGTGCTGATCCCACTGGCTACCATTGGCACCATGTATCTGCAGCCATGAGAGAGTTTTATTTTTTAGAGTTTCAGGTAAACTTATTAAAGATAATTTATCACTGATACAAATTTTTTAATCTTAATATATTCTTAAACTAATTATTTATTTCAATATAGAAAAATTTTACGTGGGACCCTGCCATCCATGATGCCGTTAGGGCAGCATGGAATGCTCTTGCGGCACGCTGATACTCCGACATGCTTCATCGTTGGAGAAGATCGAGTGAGCATCCTATGCATGTGCCGAAGGGTATTTGGTAAGACTGGCAGTAGGTATGGCAATCTGAGGCCTGACAAAGGAGGTCTGCATCAGTCACCATGAACCACAGATATGAGAAGGCCAGTCGTGGCACGGGTCTCTCCTGCCACATTGCAGGGTCCATTTCGATTCAAGAGCACAGACATCGTATGGTAAGAAAACATAAATAATTTAATTACTAATTTAGTTATTTGTAAATACTTATATTTATATCATTTCTTCTACTTTTGTAGTCTGAGCATGAGGGCAGAGATCCTGGTGAGTTTTGCCTATTCAGGGTAACACACACCAGAAAGGACAGTACCTGGGTCGATGCACGATCACAGAAGGTTGCAGTAAGAAATTAGTATTATGTTGTAACTGTTTAATTTTTAAACTTTTATTCAGGTTCGTATAATGATTCATTTATCGTTGATTCTATAATTCAAAGGCACGAGTCAAGGAGCTTCAGTCCCAGACATCGCAGGTCGACTCCATTGATGGGGGGCCGTCCGTCGAACTCTCACCACAAGAGAGTTGACGTGTGTTTTTGAAAGCTGTTGGTACCCAGCCGCGAGACCGTAGGGTCTACGGTCTGGGCGCTAACGCTTCTAGATATTTTTTGGCTCGAGCACTATTTTGGCGATATTCCTCCTGATCGTTTAGACGACATTCAAAGATCTATTACGGAGGAGGTTTGGCAGAAGGTTTGGCAGGAGGTTCGGCAAGAGGTTCGGCAGGAGCTTACAGACATGAGAGAGCAGATGCGTCAAATGCAAGATTTGGTTCGCCAAATATCGCAGGGTTCATTCCAGCCTCGCAGCCTTCCCTGATCATGATAGTACGGATTCATGATGTATTTTTTCTACTTATATTTTGTATATCAAAATTTTAATTATTAATATATTAAATTTTATATATTATAAAAATTTTATGATGAATGTTCTGATCAATATTTGAATGCAATGAAATTTATAATATTTTAATTTTATTTAAAAAATTAATTAGCGACGCTATTGCGACGAAAATTTTTCGTCGTAATTTTTTTTAAAAAAATTAAATTCATAATTTTGTGACGCATTAATGATGCATTTAAATGCGTTTAAATGCGTCGCAAAATTGCGACGCAACCATATGCGTCGCAATTTTACGACGCAATTTGCATCGCAAAATTGAAACAATTAGTCGCAATATTATGACGCAATTTGGAGTCACTAATGCGTCGCTAAATTGTGACGCATTAGCTTTTATCGCAAAATAGTAACATTTTTTTTGCGTTGCAATTTTGTCGCTATTTAGTGACGAAATTACGACGGATTGCTATTTGCGACGAAATTTACAGCGATGGCCAAAATGCGTCGCTAAATGAATTTAGCGATGCATTTTGGCATCGTTAAAATTTTTTCTTGTAGTGCTAGCATCCATAAGGAAGCATTGCATCATGGGATCCTGCCTTCCAGTTACGCATACTTGCTTCATTTTTAACTTTGCTGGTACATGGCTAAAATGCCACCTTGAGGCAAGAAAGATAGAGGCAAGATTTCATAAAAGAGGAGTCATTAGATGCATTTTATAAGAGCTTTGATTATTCTTGATAGTTCTCAACAAATTTCTATTAAGTTAGTCTTTTGCTCAAGATCTATTGTTTCACATTTTCATTTAAAAGGGACTTTATAATTTTGAACATACTGCAAAATACGAAAATATTTACTTTATCTTCCATAACAATGCTGTCGTAAAAATGCAAAGGAAACCTAGCTTTGCATAATAATTCATATTATGGTAATGAATACTTTTTCTTTAATTATTAAAAGAGATTGTTAAAAAAATAATTAATATTTAAAAATAATCGATGCAACATACGGATATGCGACTAGTTACTAAATATATGCCCATGCAATATGATGCACGAGTATAATGTGATTGATAAAACAAATAAAATATAGATATTTATATTTTTAATTATATTATTAATTTTAAATTTGAATTATTGATTTCATTTTAAAATAATGATAAAGTAAATAAAATGCATGTACTAGTATTTTTAAATTTAAAAGAGTTCAATTGAGATGAAATCCTTTATTAAAAAGAATAAGATTTGATTTAGAGCTCTTTTAAAAAATAATAGAATCCGAAAGAAATTAAATCACTTATACATATTAAAGAAAGTATTTTTCTATTTTAAAATTTAATTGATTTAAAATTATACAATAAAAATTTAATGAGATCTTTTGTTAAAAACATAGAGTTTGATCATAGGGATCAATCCAAATAAATAAAATTTTATCTAAACTTGATATTAAATTTAGACTTATTATTACTTTGTTTGTATTCAAATATAGATTGATTATTCTAATATTATATTATTAAATTCAAAAATTTAAAAAATTATTAATTTTAAATTAAAATAATGACAAGTTAAATAAAATATATGTTAGATTAAAGATTATCATATTCCTAATTATAATAATATATTATCTAAATATAATTATAAATAATGCATAAGAATTAGTGTGTTTGATATCAGTGGCCATGGGTTTATTCTACAAAGCAATGGCTAGGTTCAGCATATTTTTCTAGCAACATCCTTTTAAAAGAGCAATACTATGGTAACTCCATAAAATATTGAGCTTAGGAAAAAAAAAAGGTATTTCACACAATAAGAAGTTAGGATGAGTCAAGAATTTTGAACAAGTGAATTCCAATTTTTCATAATAATACATTGCTAGCATGTAAACCTTGTAACACTACAAGAAAAATTCATTTTAGCGATACCAAAATGTGTCGCTAATGCGTCGATAAATCCATTTAGCGACACATTAGAGATGCATTTTAGCTGTCGCTGTAAATTTCATTGCAAATAGCAATCCGTCGTAATTTCGTCGCTATTTAGCGACGACATTGTGACGCCAAAAATGCATCACTATTTTGGGACAAAAGCTAATGCGTCGCAATTTATGACGCATTCGCGACTCCAAAATGTGTCGCAATATTGCGACTAATTGCGTCGCAATATTGCGATGCCTTAAATGCGTCACAATATTGCGTGTATGCGTTGCAATATTGCGACTCCAAAAATGCGACGCCTTTATGCATCGCAAAATTATGAATTTAATTTTTTAAAAAAATTATGACAAAAATTTTTCATCGCAATAGCGTCGCAAATTAAATTTTTTAAATAAAATTAAAATGTTATAGATTTGTTGCATTCAAAATATTGATCGAAACATTCATCACAAAATTTTAATAATATATAAAAATTTAATATATTAATAATTATAAATTTTGATATACAAAATATAAGTAGAAAAAAAAATACATCAAGAATCTGCACTATCACGATCACGGGAAGGCTGCGAAGGCTGGAATGAACCCTGCAATATTTGGCGAAGCAAATCTTGCATCTAATGCATCTACTCGCTCACATCTGCAATCTCATGCTGAACCTCTTGCCAAACCTCTTGCTGAACCTCCTGCCGAACCTTCTCCGTAATAGATCTTCGAATATTGTCTAAACGATCAGGAGGAATATGCCAGAATAGTGCGAATTGAAGTCGAAAAAATATCTAGAAGCTTTAGCGCCCAGACCGTAGACCCTACGGTCTCGTGGCTGGGCACCAACAGCTTCCAAAAATACACGTCGACTCTCCTGTGGTGAGAGTTCGATGGGCGGTCCCCATCAGTGAGTTGACCTGCAATGCCTGGGACTGAAGCTTCTCGACTCGTGCCTTTGAATTATAGAATCAACAATAAATGAATCATTATACGAACCTAAATAAAAGTATAGAAATTAAATAGTTACAACATAAGACTAATTTCTTGCCGCAACCTCCTGTGATCGTGCATCAACCTAGGTACTATCCTTCCTTGTGTGTGTCGCCCTGAATAGGCGAAACTCACCAGGATCTCTACCCTTCTGCTCAGACTACAAAAGTAAAAGAAATGATATAAATGTAAGTATTTGCAAATGACTAAATTAGTAATTAAATTATTTAGGTTTTCTTACCATACGGCGTCTGTGCTCCTGAATCGAAATGGACCATGCAGTGTGGCAGGAGAGACTCGTGCCACCGGCCTTCTCGGATCGACGGTTTATGGTGGCTGATGTGGACCTCCTTTGCCAGGCCTCAGACTACCACACTGTTCCCAGTCGTGCCAAATACCCTTCGGCACATGCGCAGGATGCTCACCCGATCTTCTTCAATGATGAAGCATGTCGGAGTATCGGCATGTCCGCAAGAGCATTCCATGCTGCCCTAACGACATCATGAATGGCAAGGTCCCACGTAAACTTTTTCTACATTAAAATAAATAGTTAGTTTAAGAATATATTAAGATTAGGAAATTTTATATCAGTGATAAATTATATATAATAAGTTTACCTGAAACTGAAAAATAAAACTTCCTCATGGCCGCAGATACATGGTGCCAATCGTAGCCAGTGGGATCAGCACGCCTCTGGAATATGGAGTTGATCCGATTTGATACAGTATGCGGCTCAATAAAGCTATTAAAAAAATGCATGTTAATAAGTAATTGACTTTAAAACATAAACATATATTTACAATTAGTATATACTTACTACCCATCAGCATCCAGTCGAAGTACGGTGCAACCGACGTAAGAAGATCTCTCTGAGGTCTGTGCCGATCGGCTATGAGACTCGAAGGCTGTAGATCTGAACTCTCCATCTCCAATGCTTATGAAGCGATCTGATGCAGCAGGGCTACATCCCTACTCACTCTGTCCGTCGGTGGAAGATCTATCTTGACCCGACATATTGAAAATACTAAAGATCCATGCAATATAAATACGAATAATGATTGAAAATATACAAATTTAGCACTTATTTAAATTAATTGAAATTGAATAAACCTCTATGTTTAATCAGTGTTATTTGTTTCGTCAAATGTTTGTTCAACATCCGATGCCGTATCGGATTGTGATTCACTGTCATTATCATCGAAAGGAAACTGAACATTTGCATCCTCAATTTCTTGGACATCACCATTTGGATCTCTAAATGATCTTTTAGGAGCTCTTGTGTCGTCCTTAATTGCATGCATTTCATCTTATCCTCTTGAAATAGGGCACTCAGTTGATTGACTTGATGAACTCTCATCTAATATGATTGCTAAACGTGAGACAATTTTAGAAATAACCCACCAATCACGCTTGTCATTGCGCAAACTTGGATATCCGCAGTAAAACACTTGCTGAGCTTGGGATGCAAGGATGAATGGTTCATATTTATGCAATCTTCGCCGATGGTTAACTTCAACTAGATTGCAGTCGTTATGAACCCTTTTACCCACAAAAACTGTTAGATCAAACCAATCGCAGCGAAACAATACTGTTCGTTTTATAGGCCAACCAGGATATTCAACTTCAACTACCTCTACTAACTTTTCGTAATAATCCTGCATATTTGCTCCAACACTTTCTCCTTATCACACACCCCTCAGTTTTCGTGCCTCTTGAAGACGCTAGTCGTTCAATTTGAAATTTATACCCATTAACAAAATAGCTAGTAGAGGTTGTTACGGTCTTCAATGGCCATTGTGCTAGATATTTAATGAAAATATTATCGGTTGTGAACCATGGACCGTTTACCTACAAAGTAATAAGCTATTCACAACCAATTCAAAAAATAAAAGCCATTATTGCAATTGATTGAGTGATACTACTCACATATTCATAAAACGAGTAAGCGAACTCTATTTCTAACTCCTACCCAATGGCAATTTGACTGATGTTGGGATTCATCTGTCGTTGTCTATCACAAACATCCTTAAAGGATGATAACAATTACAACTTCTGTTAGCAATTAAATAGTGAGGTATACTATAATTTAAAGTCATGAAGTATATACTTACTCAATGTATGGATCGACTTTTCTAGTTCATTAGGATGTAATAATGTGCTGCATTATACTCCACATCGCTCAAATCTCTTGACTTCTGCCTCCCAAATGAACGACCGATACCTTTAAAAACTGATATTCTGCTGTCATTAGGTTCTCCTTCGTCACACATACGTCATTGTTACAACCAAGATTTTGGCTCCTCGTGTGGACATGACTCTCAAAGTAATGAGAGGCAAAAGCTGAAACTTCTTCAACCAAGTGTGCATTGCATATAAAACCTTCAACCTTTGCCTTATTACGCATATTATTTTTTTAACTTCTTAAGGTACCTATATGTAAAGGTAAGAAATCAAAATAAACCAACTTTCTCGCAATGAAATAAAATTTAAAATGTAAACATGTACTACTTATTATATATTAAGATATTTACCTTTCGAAAGGATATATCCAAGGATACTGCATGGGACCAGCTATACTCGCTTCGTATGGCAAGTGAACGGTAAATGCTCCATTGAGTCAAAAAAACTTAGAGGAAATATTCGCTCCAGCTTGCATAAAATAATTGAAATTTCTTCTCAAGCCTTGCCATTGATGCAGAAGTAATGACTGCTGCAGATAACTCCTTGAAGAACAAGCTGAGCTTCGTCAATGCCTTCCACACTTGGTGCGGAAATAACTCACGAAAAGCTATAGGCAATAACCGTTGCATGAAAACATGATAGTCATGACTCTTCATGCCAAACAACTTGAGGTTACGCATGTCGACACACCTACTGATATTTGAAGCATAACCATTTAAAAATTTTAACCCTCTAACTCAGTTACATAAAACTTCTTATGAATTTCTGTCAAGAGTGTAATAGGCTTTAGGATAGGTCCCGTCAGCATTCTCCTTAAATTAGCTCTTCTGCAATACTGATTAAGTTCTTCTCTTGACTTTGCAGTATCTTTGGTTTTTCCTGGGATGTTTAGCACCATGTTAAATATGTTATCAAAGAATTTTTCTAAATATACATAACATCCAAGTTGTGCCAGATGAGATTTGTGCTCCAATACGGCAGATCCCAAAAATACTTCACTTTTTTCAGTTGTGTTCTTTACATATATGACCATTAACTCTATCTACATATGCTTCTCAAGCATACCTCAACCCCAAATGCTCTATAGTATAAAATATATCTGTGCTAGACCTAACCGGTTCGGCGAATTTTGTGACTGCTTTGTTCTTCAGGAAGGCGATCAAGTTCCGCCTATAAGGATGATTTGGAGGCAAAAACTTTTTATGATTATCAAACCATTACTGCTTACCACTCTTCTGCAATGTGAATGTATCAGAATCATTCATGCAGTAAGGGCATGTCATACGCCCAGCAGTGCTCCAACTAGGCAACATTGCATATGCCGGAAAGTCATTGATTGTCCACATCAAAGCAGCTCTCATGATAAAATTTTGTTTCATAAAAATATCGTAGGCTATGACTCCTATTTCCCACAACATTTTCAATTCGGCCACCAACGATTGCAAGAAGACATCAATCTTTTTCTTTGAATTTGATGGTCCTGGAACCAAAACTGTCAAAAATATTGCAGTATATTTTATTGCACTTTCATGAAGAAAGGTTATATACAGTCAGTATCACGGACCAACATGAATATTGTTGGCCCGCTTGACCAAATGGTTGGAAGCCATCGGTACAAAGACCTAATCTCACATTCCTTATATCTTCGGCGAAATCAGGATGATTGTCATTGAAATGCTTCCAAGCTTTGAATCTGATGGATGCCCATTTTATCTTCTTTAGATTCATGTTCGGCATGCCATCTCATATCAACAGCTGTAACCTAGATCTGTATAATCTCTGCAAGCATGGAGTAAGAGGAAAGTAATGCATCTTCTTGTAAGGCACACTTTTCCTCCTACTTGTACTAGCTCCTCCTTCATCGTTGGTATACCTTGATTGCCCACAAATCTTACAACATCTCAGGTCTGAGTCTTCACCATAATATATCATATAATTGTTCAAGCAACAATCGATCTTATTAACTAGGAGCCCAAGGCCACGCAATAACTTCTTTGTAGAGTAAAAATGTCTGCTACAACATTATCATTTGGCAAAACTTTCTTTCTTAATCTAGCTACAACATTGAACGCCTTTTCTAATAATCAATGTTCTACCTTAATATTCAACAATCGAGCAGCCATAGATAATTGGGAATGACTCTCACAACCAGGATACAATTCTTGATTTGTAGCATGAAGCATATCATAAAATCGCTATGCATCTAGATTTGGTTCTTCCATAAATGTATTCTGATTGAATTCATTACCCAAAGCATTCATCACCATTTCTTCATATTTATTTAAATTCACACATGGTTCATCAACGGTAATTAAAACTTGTTGGCTTGTGACAGCTGCACCCATTTCCTTGTTTCACCATGACAGTATCAAATATCGTACCCAGAAACAAACCCCTTTTTACACAAATGCACCTTCACAGTTTCAACATCCCTATATGCTTTATTCTGACACCTGTATAAGTTGCAGGGGCACCTAATCCTAGGCCCATCCATCCATTCAGGTTGGCTATATGCAAATCCAATAAATTCTTTCAATCCATTCAAAAAATCTGGATTAAGTAAGCCATCTTTTAACCTTGCATACATCCATGAGCGAAGCCCGCTCATTTTTGACCAACTTATATAATTTTTTGGTAAACCATTAAAAATACCACAACATAAAACTATATTAGTATTAATAATTACATAAATAAATTATTTATTTTACACATCTAAGGTAAATAATAACTATTTAAATAATTTATAACAATAAATTAATTTTATTTTTAATGATTGCAACCAATTGATTAGGCTAGGCCCTACTGTGGTGCTTGCCCTACAAGGCCGTACCACGTGGAGTTCGTGAGACTTCATAAGTATGCAAGTGTCCTAAATTAATTCTACCTTCACTTCATATCTAAAAGGTAAGGCCCTATCCCATTTAATATTATTTTCTATGATATGTTATTCTACTATTCATTATCATCGTTTACGTTGAAATTTCAGCAGCATTTTCTCGTATGTTTTCCTAAATGTGTGGCATATATGCCACACTAGGAAAACATATGAGAAAATACAAACCACAATCTCAATCGATGATAACTAATAGTAGACTAACATATCGTAAAAAATAATCTCAAACTGTCCACTAGGACAATTTGAGAATTTGTAAGACTAAGTCTTGCAAATTCTCAAACGGGTCTAAAGGTTTTAGTCCTACAAGAAATAATATTCAATTCCAAAAACAATCAAACTTATGCTTGTGAAAAAGTTTTCTTGACTATTATACATATTTTGATTATGGTCTATAGTCACTAACTTCTAAAACCGATATTATGTCAAAGATAATAACCTTAATCCAATATTTATGCATAGTATTATCTAATAATACTATGGTTTCAATATTGGATAGGCTAGACCAAAATTTTTCACAACACATCAACCGTGGCATATCTATTAAAGCCATACATAATCTCATTACCAAAATAACATATTCTAATATATCATGTTCTTGTAACTTAAATCAAAGCCTAAGTCGCAACCATTTGATAAAAAAAAAGATGCAACAATATATGTAAGATGTTCACCAGTAAACTACCATGCATAGTTTATAATGCTGAGAAATTGAACCATAATTATATAAAAACCACTAATCAATCATGACTTAATTAATTTAAAATAGAAGCACTAATTAATCATATAGCAATTTATTTAATTAATTTACTATCAGAATCACTAATTAGCAAATATTACAATGATGTTATATTGCAATCATTATTTATTAGAATACCATAATTTATTATTATATTATATTATTATAAACTAATATAAGTTAATATATATTATAATATGATATTATTAATATTATGACATAATAATTTCTTTTTGGGCCTATGGTTGGGTTTTTTTCTTGGGCCCGTGGCATGGGCACGGGGTGTGGCCAGGCCGTGGTTGGGTTTTTTTTTTTTGCAAGGCCACGGACTGTGGCCAGCGACAGAAGGGGGATGGGGGGGGGGGGTTCTGTTAAAAATTTTTTTTGGCCTTGCCGTGGCCGTGGCCGGCGAGGACGGCTGTGGCCATGGCCGGCGAGGACGGCCATGACCACTACTGTGGCAGGCGATGGGAGGGGGCTAGGGGGGGTTTTTTGAATTTTTTTTAATTTGGCATTGCCGTGGCCAGGCCACGATTGTCAGCCAGCCTTGGCCAGGCGCAGCCGTGGCCGGCGAGGACGGCCACGACCACTACGTGGCTAGCGACGGGAGGGGGAGGGCCGGAGGGGGCTTGGGGGGGTTTGAATTTTTTTTTATTTGGCCTCGCCGTGGCCTGGCCAGCCGGCAACCAGCCGGCCATGGCCGTGGCCGGGGAGGATGGCCACGGCCACTGCTGTGGCCGGTGATGGGATGGGGAGGGCTGGTGGGGGCTTAAGGGGGGGGGCGTTTTGAATTTTTTTTTTGGCCTTTCTGTGGCCTGGCCACCGTGGCTAGGCCAGACGAGAGGGGGAGGGCTGGAAGGGGCTTGGGGGGGGGGGGGTTTGAATTTTTTTTATTTGGCCTTGCCGTGGCTGGCCACCGTGGCTTGGCCATCGTGGCCAGGCCACGGCCGAGTGAGGCCATGGCCAGTCCATGGCCACGACCACTGTCGTGGCCAGTGACGGGAGGGGGAGGGCCGTAGGGGGCTTGGGGGGGTTTGAAATATTTTTTTTTATTTGGCCTTGCCGTGGCCTGGCCACCATGGCCGGCGAAGGGAGGGGAAGGGCCAGAGGGGGCTTGGGGGGGTTTGAATTTTTTTTATTTGGCCTTGCCATGGTCTGGCCACCGTGGCCAAGCCACGGCCGGCAGCCAGTTGGCCACGACCACTACTGTGGCCGGCGATGGGAGGGGGAGAGCCGGAGGGGGCTTGGCGGGATGGGTTATGAAATTTTTTTATTTGCCATTGTCATGGCCTGGCCACCGTGGCCAGACCATGGCCACGCCCGGCCGTGGCCGGGGAGGACGGCCACGGCCACTGCCATGGCCGGCGACGACGAGAGGGGGAGGGCGGGAGGGAGATGGGGGAGATGGGGGAGAGGGGGGGAGGGAGGTGGGGGTTTATCCGGAAATAGGAGTCGCCAGCGAGGTAGTCGGGTGCCGAAGGGCCGCCGAAGTGCCGTCGGAGGTGGGGAAGAGGGAGGAAGAGAAAGAGGGAGGGAGAGGAGCAGCCGGTTTGGGGTGGGGGGGAGAAATCTAGGAGGAAGAAGGGTGGGGAGGGGGTGGTTTATATATTAGGATTAGCGACGCAATTTTGCATCACTAAATATTAATATTTTATAATTTTAATTTTATTTAGTAATTATTATAGTTTATTATATTAATATTATATAGTGACAATTTTATATATTGATACATTGTAATCTATGCCGCTCGTTTCGCTGGAGCCTCGGAGTGACGTGGGTGGCCGCGATGTTACATGTTCGCTTCCTTCGGGAACCTTCCATGGGCGGCGGTGTTGCCCCTTTCTTTCCTCCGTCGCCCTCGGTGGCGCTTCGATATCTTATCGCGGGTTACCTCCCAAGTTGCCGATCAGGGGGTCGGGCTCGGCCTTGTGCCGCTCCCATATTTTCCCTAAATCAAGAGATGGGTAGGGGCCTATCATGATATTGTGATGGGTGATGGAGAATTACGGTTCGATTCAGGAGAGGGAGCCTGAGAAATGGCTACCACATCTAAGTAAGGCAACAGGCATGCAAATTACCCAATCATGACATGGGGAGGTAGTGACAATAAATGACAATACCAGCCGGCTCGTCGAGTCCGGTAATTGGATTGAGTACAATCTAGTACAATCTAAATCCCTTAACAAGCGGATCCATTGCAGGGCAAGTTTGGTGCCAGCAGCCAAGGTAATTCTAGCTCCAATAGCATATATTTAAGTTGTTGCAGTTAAAAAGCTCGTAGTTGTACATTGGGCTGGGCTGGCTGGTCCATCCCATGGAACGGTGTGCACCATCGGCGCCACGGTGTCCTCGGATGGCCGATTACAAGTTCCTATCCGGGATTGATGCTGCCTTTAGTCCAATCCATGCCTTTGCGCCGAGAATGCAGCCTAAACCCTAAGGCTGTTTGGATGCTGGAATAAGGCATGGAATAGGGCCTTATTCCAGCTTATTCCCCCAAACGCTGGTTAAATCATCGGTGGGGCCCAGTTAAATTCTAATTTGATCAGTGCCTCGTATCCCTATTTCTTATTCTGCCTGGACCCCTGGAATAAGGTATTCCAGCACTGTAGCTATTCTAGGGGCATTCGTCGGATGTTAAAAATTGTTGAATCTGGCTTTGGATTGGGGTCGGTCTTCCTCTTCTGCTCTCACGACTAGGGTTTCCCTTCTTCTTCAATGGCCGCCGACTTCCGATCCTTGCTCCTCCCCTCTGGCCATCTCTGTGCGGATGCTCCGATATAGGTCTCCCAAGTCTTCTCTGCGCCTAGATGATGACGATCACCTGGATCTAGCCAAGTTCTCGGTTCACTCTTCATCCTCTTCCCTGAAACTAGTTATCTGGCTCCTCATCTTCATCCGTTAATCTTCTCCTCTTCCTGAGAAGGGCCTCGAGAACTGGGATCAGGTACGGTCTCCCTTTTTTTCCTTTTTTTTAACTAGGGTTTGAGCGCCGTTGCTGTTGGAGTGAACCGATTACGGTTTGGGGTAATCTGGATTTCATTCCAACCTTATCATGGTATTTCGCTTGAACCTTCTGAACCTAGATCTTTTGCTACACTTCCAGACATTCAAAAGTTGGGAGAGGACTAAATGCAGGAAATCCAGTAAAGCGGTTTGACCTTTGTTTAACCTCAAGGCACTAGATGTGCATGCGGCCTTTAATTTCTTTTAAAAAGGCATTCTATTAAGGCTTTAATGTTGGACGGATGCTTGAACCTGCATGCCATTTGTTTTAGATAACCATTATATAGCGATTATTGTTGGATGCTCTATTTGAGGCTTCTTTTAAGTACCTTAATCTTCAATAAGTCCTGTTCAAGGCTTCGGGCATTTCTTATATCTGCCTGAGATAGATCTGTCGTATCTCTACACATGAGGGCTTGGACAATATGTTCTCCTTTTACTGATGAATGTTGATGTTTTAATGAGGAATAGTTATTTTTGTACTCTGTGGTTAATAGTTGTTCATATTAACTTATAAATAATGGTAATTTCTCATTTCTTATGTCACACTACATGACAAGTAGTATTGATACAGTTGGACCATCTTACGACGAGGTAAGAAAAATCTTTTAGCCGTACTGTCGACAGTGAACACCGATTCCATGTTTTAGCAAGCATATCCATTGTATCAATGATTGAACGAATAAAATTAATGATCATTATTACCTCCAACTTCATATTAAGCTAATCGGATAAATAAACAATGATGACATTGCTATTTAACTGTCGTGATTTTGAGGTCACTTAAATTATAGACATTCACTGCATGACTTAATGATCCAAATCTCTATCACATTCGATAGCATCACGTGTCATGCCTTATCCCAATAGAATCAATGATGTCTTCGTCTAACGATAATTTATTTTTGAGATGGCTGAAATTCAATTGTTTTTCTGGCGATTATCTATTTTTGTATTCTGTATTGATAGAATTCATTAGCTTATATGTCTTGCATTGTTCTCCAGCTACCATAGTTTCGACATTACTCATGTACTGCAACTTTTCATTTACTGCATATAGTTTCATACTATATCATTGTGCCGCATGACAAAGTTTAAACAATATGATCCAATGTAACAAAATATCAACGGTTCTCCACCTGTAGATAAAATGCCTCAATCCAACAAAAACGGTGAGCCGTTACAGTCCAGAGAATGATCGGGCCGAACTAGGGCACCCAATTGGACCGATTCTCTTGACTCAATTTTCGTGACCCTTATGAGGCAAGAGAATGATGACGAAAACTATCACAACGGTACTTTCTCACAAGAGACATGGAAGAAAATTACCAAATTGTTCAATGAAAGGACCAATCTGTCGTTCACATTTACAAACCTGAAGAATCATTTGAAGGTTCTGAAGAAGACCTTCAATTTGTATTATAACCTAGCTAACAGTTCAGGCTGGGAATGGGATCCTGCACTTAAACTACCCACATGCGGTGACAAACATATGTGGGAGGAGATCATCTCGGTAAGAGATAGATTTTGATGTTAACAAATGTTAATTCGGCTGCTATTTCGGTATACTTAAATAACTACTTCATCAAATTTGCTCACAGGTTAACAAGGACTACGCTGAATAAAGGGTAAGTCCTTCGCTGTATACGATGATATAGACATTCTATTTTCAAAGAATACTGCCACTGGTAGACGGGGGGATACATCTGCTATTCCAGCGGGAGTATCTGATAATGATACCTCGGACGACGAGGTCGAACGGATGAACCTTAAGGACATGGACTTCTTGCCCAATCACGTAAAGGTGTAGGACTCTCTTTCACATCATCCAGTCATTTCGAACACTTAATTGATGATGTCTCCCCAAACAGCCCGAGCACATGTGCCTCGACCCCACCCACGGATTGTTCCTTAGATCCAGGATTGTCTACTAGTAGTGGAAAGAGGAAAAGGTCATCAACCGTAACTCCTACAGCACGTAAAATTAAGTGCACATCAGAAGCTGGTGATGCCTTCCTCGAATTGGTGGAAAAGTAAAAAGAGGTTGGAAATTGCTAACGAGATCCTTAGAGAGCAGCTTGCTCGTACTACTGTCTACTAATCGATGATGCATGCGGAAGTTAGAGAGTCTCCCAGGGATTACTCGGAATGTATTCTTGCTGTGGGGGACAGTTTAAAAATCAAGATTAATAGGTGGTTCCTTATGCATTATGAAGGCGCACTACTTGAAGCGTGGCTTAAAAGATAAATGACAGAGTTCTACCGTTTACCACCTTCAGCAAGAGGACCTTCTGGAACTTTTGTAGCTGCGCCTACATTCTTTATGCCTCAAATGCATGGTGTCCATCATGATGGCCCTTCTGTTTTTGTGCCTCCCCCTACGCAGCTTCCACTCGAGGTGGACAAATTCCATTCATGCAGCCATCATTCAGGCCAAGCAGTGATAGCAGCATTTCCCAGGGTTTGATCGATTCTCCTGCTGTCAGTGCGCAAGAATCCATTTGTACCACACCTGCATCTACGACGCATGACATCGACTTTTCCTATGATCGTTGGATGTGACATATATTTGCTTGCATATGTTAGTTATAGAATGATATGTTTTGGCTAAGTTGCTTATATATGTCATTTTGGTGTAGACGTTTCAGTCTTATGTTATTAAGTAGCATCGTTTTTTTGTACTCTGCTGTCAATTTTTGCAATCAACAATTACTTATGCATATGGTTGTATCATTAACTACTACCATTTTCGATTAGATGGACCTATTTCATGATGTCATGGCGTATTTAATAGATGAGGACAACTACTGGCAAGACGTCCTAACTGTGTTGATAAGTAATGGGTTCCTTTCTATACCCAATGTTAATGGTAATTCAAAGGTCCCATGCCACACTCGTCCATTCTCGGGTCATGAAATCGTGGCTGATATTTTGAGTGGACATCCAAACAGAGGTTATGATCACTTTAGGATGACAAATAATATGTTCTTCAAGCTGCAAGACTTGCTTGTCTTGCGAGGGTTGGTGAGTAGCACACGTAACGTATCGATACAGGAGCAACTAGCAATCTTCCTTTACGGCATAGGGCATGGTGCTACTAATAGAGTGTTGGCTGAAACGTTCCAGCACTCATGGAGACAATATCCCGACACTTCAACAACATACTGAAAGTAATTTGTTTGCTTAAGCATGAATTTATCGTTCAACCTCAACAGAGACGGCCGTTCACCCACGGATCCATGGCAACAAACTTTTCCATCCTCACTTCATGGTAGGTTTGGACACGACTACATTACACCAGAATATTTTTCAATCTTCTCATTACCAGGTCCTTGATACATTTGCTTTATTACAGAATGCTGTTGGAGCAATCAATGGCACAATATACCTGCAACGATCAGGAAATGCAAACAACCACGATTTCGTAATCGAAAGGGGACCATTTCTCAAAATGTCATGGCTGCAGTCTCCTTTGATCACTCCTTCCTTTTCATATGTACTGGTTGGAGGGATCTACAACTGACTTAATTTTAACCTTTTTTTAGCTGTGGGAATACGTAAGGCATTATTGTCCTGTATAGGAAAATTCTATCTTGTCGACTCAGGATATGGCAATACAGATAAGTTCCTTGCCCCTTATCGGGTAATAGGTACCACCTTAGTACCTTCAACAATCCAAGGGCTAGCCGATACAACAACTGTCGAGACTTATACAACCATCGACATGCTCAACTAAGAAATTGCGTTGAGAAGGCCTTTGGAATACTTAAAAAGCGATTTAAGATTTTAAGAAGTGCCATTCCATTTCCCTTCAAGGTTCAGAAGTGTATTGTTATGGCTTGCTGTAATACAACTTCATTCGACGCAGCCAAGGCAATGACAAATACTTCAACATGTCTTCTGAACCATTGCCAGCTGATAATGATGACGATGTCGATCCTTACCTCATTATAGGGGATGACGAATCACGAAGAGGCGATCAACTACGCAATTCCATAGCTGAGAGGCTTTGGGATGCTCATAACACGCAAAGTAAGTTTACGATGCTTCGTTTGTTTACGGTCGCTGCATGCTCGTAGATAAATTTACAGTTACTATGTCGACCATGATTCACTTTATAATTGTGCAATTCATTGATTCATTCGAGTTTCACATTGAATCCCCGTTATGCAGGAAATGGCTGCTTGCTCCTGAGACTTACTAATGCCTGCCCAAAGTTATTATGTAGTTTTCGTGGGCCGTAGACGAGGGGTTTATGATTCATGGGCTGAGTGTCAGCGTGAGGTTAGTGGGTTCAAGCATGCCTTGTACAAGAAGTTTAAATGTAGACAAGAGGCATTTGATGCATTTCACAATTACGTAAACCTTCGACCATCAATATGTCGGAAAATACAATGAAATGGAATACGTACAAGGAAGAAGGGATGAAGAGATGGCCAGGACTGTGGGTGCTCCTGTCAAAACAATTATATTGCTTTTCGTATCCTTCCTTGTAGTCTTCCTCTTGGGTTTCTGTTTGGGAAGGCTACGTTGATGCATCGATAATGTACTATCGAATTCACTGCCAATACTGATGTTTGCAATGATTTGTGATGGGCAGAGTACTATCTTACTATGACATGTTATGCCACTACTGCTATTGTACTTTAATTTGCTATGCTGAGATAATAGTAGGCAGACTTTAACATGTTTAAAGTAACATTCTCTTATATTGAAGTTCTTATTATATTTCGTTGAATTGGAAAACTAACATGGGTTTTTTTCAAATGAATCCAGTGCCGGTAAACCTTCATACAAATATGTGGTTGACCTAATTGATATCGAAGCGTCGGCTGTGAATTCATGACTTGGATGACATTTACAAATGCAACCGTTGTGAAGCCTCACAGTCAGGTGCTCTATCAACGATGAGGGCCATGATGATTGGCAGACACATAGCATTTCTGAATTGGATGCATAAAAAAATGTGACGTCAGGAAATACAGGCTGAAACTGCCTTCCTGAGTCCACTGAAGATAGAATCCATATTTCGAAAATGGATTATGTTGTTAAATTGCCCGAACAATGATGAAATTGGATTTAGAATACATCGATTGTCGAAATGTTTTCATGGCATTTTTGAACTTTGATTTCTGTCATATTGATGCCTTTTTATGGAATTTCTATCATGCCGTAGCATATAGTTTGTCATGTGGTCTTTTCGATTCTAGTCTTGAGTAGTCGAGGGTATTTTCATTTCATTTCTCAACTGTGTTTTTGGGTGTTCCATATACATCAGAAGTTGGTTTTCTCGTGACGAAACGTAAATCCAATGTTCTGAGTTCTGGGCTTCATACAGATCAAATAAGAATTTTGACATAACTTCATTGCTTTCTGGTTGCGTATGTGAAGTGTCGGCTGTGAGGTGCTCTTGGCTTGGAGGGCATTTAAAAAATGCAACCATTGTGAAGCACCACAGTCCGACATGACACAAATGCCGAGGGGAATGTCTTGAAGTATGCTGTATTGCATGACAAGTGATGAATTGTTTGATTATAGTGTCGAATGGTCTGGGGGTATTTTCATCGATTTGTTGATCTGCGTATTTTGGTTGTTCGTTTGCATATTTCAAATGTGTTTTTTGTGAACTTTCGTGGAATTTTGGAACTTAATTTCGGGCCGAGATATCAAGATTTCGAGGTGGTCTGATTGTTTCTCGTGTTTATTTGTCTGTTCAAGTTATTTTCATGGTATTTCGGAGTTGATTTGTTATTATCTATTTCCTTAGCAATTCTGAACTGGGTTGTTCGGGCATCTTCTTTCAATTTTTGACCATCGTATCAGGCCGTCAGATATATCTTGTGAGGTGCTTGTTTGATTTTAGAAATGAATTATCTGGGGTATTTTCAAGGGCCTTATTCCGTTTTTTTTGGGTACTTTCTTAGCATAATCGATCACTCTTTTCCAGTATCTTCATGGCATTTTCCAATCACTGTTGCACGCCGTGACATTAAGCTTGTGAGGTATTTTCAGGGTGTTGCTGTTATTGAATTGTCTGGGGGGATTTTCATGGTTTTGTTGAAACCTTACACTGACTGTTTGCTTGCACTGTAGTGATGTGTTTTTGGGTACTTTCGTGGCATTCCTGCACGTCTGTTGGTGGCTATGTTCTTACGATCTGTGAAATGAGTTTTCTGGGCATCGTCTTTTAAATTAGTGAAATTTGATTCAGGGCGTGAGATATGTCTTGGGAGGTGCTCCCTTTGATTTCAGCATCCGAATTTGCTGTGCATATTTTCATGGCATTTTTCATCTGTCTTGTTTGGTATTTTCTGAGCAATCTAGATTGGGTTTTCGGGTATGTTCCTGGCATTTTCCGAAATATGTATCAGGCCGTTTCCTTTTGCTTGGGAGGATGTTTCCTTGTTTAAGTTGTCGAAATGTGGGGGGGGGGGGGGGGGAATTTCATGGATTTGTTGAACCCTATCATTGGTACTGCACTTGGTCATATCCTGGAATTTATCACGTCTATTGGTGGGTAATCTTTTTGCAAGCTAAAGCTGTGTTTTTTGGCCATTTATGATTCAATGTTTGACCTTTGTTTCATGCCGTCACAGATGTCTTGTGCTGCGCTCCATTTCGTTGTATCCAGGATTGTCTGGGGGTATTTTAGGGCATTATTCATCTTTGATTCTATTATTTTGTTAGCATTGTGGATATGGATTTTTTGGTTTCCTCATGGAAGTAATTGATCTTTGTTTTACGCCGTGACATTAGGCCTTTGAGCCTGTCAGTTTGTTTCTGTTGTCTATTTGTCAGAATCCATATTCAAGGATTTGTTCAGCTGTGGATTTCGGTTTTTGAACTGCATGCTTTATTGCTGGTGAGTATATTTGGATACGAGGTCAAGTAAATGTCTCCAAAACATTGCATATTTGATCGCTTCTCATCCCTCTTCTTTACAAACTATGCAGGACTTATTGATGGAATTTATGTTATTTTTCCCCCTTTTGCAGGACCACTATCCAAACCAATGCTGCCTTAATGGAACATTGAGTCCAGAACAAGTTCTTAATGATTATTGGTTGCCTCAAGCTCAGCAGCTAGATGGAATGTTAAGAATTCTGTGGTTTTTGTGTTTAAGAACCAACACGAGTTTGTATGAGTATGCACCCATGAAGCTTCAGCACATGGATGCATATGTGGTGGGAAGATGAGTTGAGTCGAGTCTTTGGAGAGATGGAACCACTTTTGGGTTCATCAGGGTGGATGGTCACATGGATGCATACATGGTGGGAAGATGAGTTGAGAGATTAGTCTTTGGAGACATGGAACCACTTCTGAGTTCATTATGTTGGACGGTGTACAAACAACAATGTAATGTAAAGATACCCTACCAATTCTGTGTTTATGTCAGCTGTAATTGTATTAAATATGTCAAAATCGTCTTATTCAAATGCCGTTTGCCATCAATGGCTTGTTTTGTCCGGTTCATTTCTATTAGTTTCCGGGCTTGATTTTTATTTCTTTTACACAACTACAATATTGTAATAGCATATCCTTCAGCCTTATCCTTCCAATTAATCTATTTGCTGGACTTAATGCGACGTCTTTAATTGCTATCTCTAATAATGTTCATCTCACTACTGCTATTTGGATGATTAGCTTTTGGGAACCACTGATTTGATTCTGTTGTGTGATTTGTGTATAGAATTGAGGTCTTTGAGGATCAACTTGAGAGAGTACGTTAATGGAAATCTTCAATAATTTGGTAATTTTTTTGGACTTTGAGATGCCCTTGACCAATCTGTTTTTCATCCCCGTTTCACTTGAGTTTGAGGAAGCTAAGGGACGTCAGCTGGCAAATTTTTGGCAATGGGTCAAGAAATGCTTGCGAATTTAGGTAGAGAGATTTATTTCAGTTGGTAGGACAGCAGGCCTTCTCAACCTTAGTTGTCTGTTAACTTTTTTGTTTATTTTGTTGGGGGCGAGGGGCCCAAATGTCTGGATGAGGTGAGCCACATCACTTCTCATTTCATGAAAATTGGAACGGTTTTATATCACAGATTAAATTGTGTCAACTCTTTGGGGAATCTACAATATGGTCTGCAAGTGGGACGATACAAGGTATGATCGTTCTGGCAGCATTGAGGATTTAGTGGAGCACATGAATGATGCGGTGGATTTAGCATTTCGCTTTGTTGAGAAATGGCGGATGGCACTTGTTGACAACTGCTAGAACATAATTTATTATCAGGATCTCATTTGTCCGGTTCCTCTCCATCCAAAAATAAAATAAAATCAAAACAAAGTTAGAATTGCTTTAGGAACCTCTTTGGTGATTTGCCTGAAGCCAAGAAATCCAATTCATTGGCCCTACGACATCATCTGGTATTAAGCATGCATACCAATCAAGTAATTTATTTATTTATTTATCATGCCCCTTGATATCGGTGCCTTGATATTTGAGTCATGTTTGTTGCCTCCTTGATGTTCCAAATCGCTTAACAATCATCTTGGGTGAGACATTTTCTTGAAACTAGAAGATTGGTACCCAAGAATTCAAGTAAAGTAGAACACTCATAAATAGTATAATTCTTCGAACATTATTAAACGTTAATTAAAATTTATGCATGTTAATTTACTAATATACTAAATTTATTAGTCGATTATAATTTCGTATCCTGTATTAATTTAATGAAATTAATTCTATTTATTTTTCAGTTGAAGGAAAATTAAATTAATTGATAAACTTTTTCTCCTTCTCATTCATTCCTGGGGTATGTTAGGAATTTTTAGAAAATTATTAATTAATATATTCATTATTATCAAGTAGGAAAAGTTATTGTGAAAATTTTTAACAAATTTGTTTATTTAAAGCTCTATTTATAATGCAATCATTAATAAGTTTGATATGTTGATATATTTTTACGAATATATTTACTAATAAATCCTAAACAAATATTATAAAGTCAACGCAGGACAAAATAAAATGAAAAACAATTTTTTTCCATCAAATGGTCAAGGGGTATTTTTGGCATTTCATAAGAATACTTCATCTATTCCAAGTGGAATAGCTGCTTATTCCCACGTCATCCAAACACCATTTGGAATAACACTGCATTAATTGCACTGGAATAATATAGAATACCAGATTTTCATCCAAACAGAAATCAGGAATAACAAGTGAAATAAGCTATTCCTGGGGAATTCGTATCCCTATTCTCGGAACAACTTTTGACATCAAACGCAGCCTAAATGCCCTAAACTAATGATAACACCTAATTAAAACCGAAAACCCTAAAACCTAAAACCCTAATCCTAAAACCCTAAACTCTAAAACCGTAAACCTCCAATTAAACCCTAGAACCCTAAAACCCCTAGAACCTAAAACCCCCAAACCATAAAACCCTAAACCCTAAACCAAAATCTTAAACCCCTGAAACCATTAATCCCTGAACCGTGAATTAGCGACGTAATCCAATTCATCACTGTTTAACGATGCAAAAATACGTTGCTGTGTTGCTAAACAGCGATGCATTGAGTGCGTTGTTGTTTAGCAACGCAATTTTGCATCGCTCAGTGATGCATTGAGTGCGTCGCTGTTTAGCAACGCAATTGTGTGTCGCTAAATAGCGACGCAATGCAATGAGTCGCTGTTTAGCGATGCATTTCATTGTGTCGCTATATTTTGGTTTAACTTTTTGCATTTAAAAAGCTCGTTGTTGTATATTGGGCTGGGCTGGTCGGTTCGCCCAATGAAACGGTGTGTACCGGCGAAGCCACAGTGTGCCTGATTGGTCGACTATAAGGTCCTATCCAGGACTGACGCTGCCTTCAGTCCGATCCATGCCTTTGTGCTGAGAATGCAGCCTAAACCCTAAATGCCCCAAACCAATTATAACCCCTAATTAAAACCCAAAACCCTAAAACCTAAAACCCTAATCTTAAAACCCTAAATTCTAAAGCCCTAAACCCCTAATTAAACTAAAACTCTAAAACCCCTAGATCCCTAAAACCTAAAACCCCTAGAACCCTAAAACCCTCAAACCATAAAACCCTAAAACCCCAAACCAAAATCCCAAACCCCTGAAACCCTTAATCCTTGAACCATGAATCCCTAATGCATCGTTGTTTAGCGTTGTGTCGCTAATTAGCAACTCATTAGTGACACATTAAATTGCATCGCTGTTTAGCAACGCATTAATGCGTCGCTAAACAGTGACGCATTAAAATGTGTTGCTAAATGTGTCGCTATTTAGCAACGAAAATTTTTGGAGTCGCTAAATCTATCGCTATTTAGCAACTGATTTAATGCATCACAGATTTCGTGGGTCGCAATTGCATCGTAATTCTGTCGTTATTTTGTGACGAATATTTGCGTCGCTAAGTTGCATCGCTATTTCATGAATTTCTTGAAGTGTAATTCATGATTTTTCTATTTCTTGGTACATTTGCACCACACAAATACAAATAACACAATTTATTTACTAATAAAATGAAAAAATTAAGTTATCATGTCCTCAAAGTAAATTGCTAAATAAATTTAAAAAGAAGCCATTCAAATGTGAGCTTGTGCAGGTCTTCAATATTAAAAGGAGTATAAACCCATTGGCCAAAATAAAAAGCTCATTTTGTATTCTCATTTTGTGTTTTTAATATAAAAAGATGCATGTTGAATGCTTGCTTATTATTACCGTAGATGGCATGGAATATTAAAATAATACATGAGTTTCTACTAGGCATAGGTAATTTTGAAAAGGTTGATATGCTTTGTTATAATGCGATATGGCGATTTCATGGTTAAATAGTTAATGTCTACTTATATATTAACACAAGTACAAAACTCAAATAATTTTTTAAAAATAGTTAATAATGATTAATGGATGGCTTTTTGACTTGATTCATGTGAATCAATGTAGAGATAGTGACGAGATTTGAGTTTGGCTATAGTGAATGTAGGTAAGATATTTGTATGTAGCTAATCTTAATTTGGTCACCTCTCTTAACATTTGATCCGCATGAAATTTAAAGCTAAATAACCACTCAATAAAAATCATTCTCTTTTTTTAGAAAAATCTAATCAAATAAATATAAGTATATAAAAAATAAATAGAAATGAAAAACAGTATATATGTGTGTATATCTCACCAATTATATACTAATGTATAACAAAAAATACAAGCTTAGTTTGTGCTGAGCTCTTTATTCACTACATGGTAGTTATTTTCTCCTCCTATAGTGTTGTTTTCAAAGTTATCAAATGTGTGATTAATTATGTGTTTTAGGACATCCTAGTAGAAATTGAAATTTATAAATGGGTTGAGATGGATTTTACAGGAAAAGTAAGAGAATTTCAACATTTTGCTAACTAAAAAGATTATACCCTAGGCTTTTCATTTTTAAATGAAAGGCCTTCCTTTATTTATTAGTGATAAATTACTTGAGTTTTGTATTCATATTAATATGTAAATAAACATTAACCATTTAACTATGAAGTGGCCATATGGTATTATAACAAAGTATGCCTATTATTTCAAAATTGTTTGTGCCTGATAGAAATTCATATTACCAAACGCAAGATCTAAGCATGTTCTTCTTATTACCATGCCTCACAAGGTTGTGACTTTAATTTTGTGCGTCCGACCTCTATTGCTTCTAAGTGCTTTAGTTCTTGAATGATGGAATATTTATGACCACATATCTATTTTAAGTAACAAGAAAAAAGTTAATAAACAAGATGGATATCCTTTGAAGGGAGCATGCTGGCTGTGTACTTCACCTTAAGTAGAATACAAGAATAGAGGTGGTTTTAATTTTTGCCGAGCAATCATATTGCATCTTAATATTTATACATATATGTATGTATGTATGCAAGGTGTGTGTATATGGTGCACTTGGCTTAGGAAGTGGAGTATCCATTCTTGAACCCATTCTCAAAATTGATCAGTTTTATTAGATATAAGTTTTGATTTGGATTATTGAATGTTGAATTTAAGCTCTTAAATTTGGACATTTTAACCATTTGAAATGCTTATTGATTATAATAGGTTTTTGAACTTCAAATGAGTCTTTTTATATAATAGAATTGGTCTAAAATTGATAGTCGAATTCTAGGAAAGAAACAAATGAAGAATGGTGATTCTTTGTGAGAAATGAGAACAATAAGGATGGATGAAGAGAGGGACAAGAATATACCTTCCTTTGCCATCTTTAATTTATGATACATGTATGTATGTATGCATGCATGCATGCCATCGCTATTTTGCTTATTCAATGCCATCACTGTCAATCATATTGATGAGGTTGAAGGAGAGTTTGAAGAATTAAAGAATGAGACGGGAGGCAATAGTGGTGCAAGAAGAGGGATGAGAAGATGAGGGTTTGGAAGTGGGAATCGAAGAGCCACCATCAGTAGCGGTGCCAACGATGTGGGTACCATTATGTAGATTTGATTGCCTCCATGTCTTGGCCTTTATGACAAGAGAAGCTAGAAATAAAGATTACTAGAGTCTTTACTAGAATTTGATGGCCATCAAATATTCTTTGGCCTCGAGGACCCTAACACAAACCATATATGATTTTTCCTTTTATTGTTTTGCTGGCCATGATTCATAAATTTGATGGTTTCGCATGAAAGGAAAGAAAAAAGTTAGAGAGTAGAAAAAGAAAGAAAAAGTAAAATAAGTAAAGAATCTACTAGAATTTATCAACACCTTCAAGCATGAATATATAAAAGGTGATAAGGATAATCTCTCTAGCCGGTAAGTCTTTCATTTACTCCTGAAAAAAAGTTAGGTAAATGGATTATATATATATATATTAAAGTATAGTTTGATATGAAAAAATAGAAAGAATCGTACGGAAGGTAGCTTAAAAGTGTAAAGAGTATTATATATGGAAAGTATGAAAAGATCTTAATAATTTATCTTAAAAAAATTGTAATGCAAAATAGAGCCAGAGAGCTATTTTTCGACACATAAAAGGTGCAGAAAAGTTATCTTTTCCTTATTTTTTTGGCTACGTAACATTACTCTTAAAAGCACTTAAGTTCTTGAGGAATTTTGCTGCCTGCAGGGTAGAAGCTGCAGGATGACCCACTAAAATCCGATTAAAATCCTCAAAAACAAGAGCTTTGCTGCGTAACCTCGCATTCTGGAGCTCGCTAGAACTGCTTGCCCTCGAACACTGTCCAAAACTCCACCGACGCCCCATCACTGGTGGTCACTTGGAACGACAAGCTTTGACCGACCAACTGCTGGTTAGTCTGCCAGTTCTGACCCCAGTTCCTGGTCATGGCGATCCAACCGGCCGAGTTGGAGCCTTTGATCGACACCGCGTTCACGTCTCCGGCGCCGGCCACGTTGTAGATCAACACAAGGATGGCATAGGGGTTGCCGTTGATCTCAAACATGATGCCACCCTTCTGGACGCAGGTGACCCTCCGGAACTGGATCGGGATGAAATATACATCTGAGTGATCCAGATGATCAATCCAAATAAGGATCAAACCTTCATAATCATTTGATGGGATTAAGCCTTCAAAATAACTAGTTTACAATGATAAGCCAAAAGGGTAAGAATAATTAAAATATAATTATATTAAAATATTTTAATAAAACTATGCATATCATTGTCTAAGATCAAATTTTTTAATTAAATCTTTTATATCATTATATAGAATCAAAAGTTTTCTTAATAATGAGATTTTAGGAGTTTTTTCTTAAAATTAAATTTTAAGATCAAAATTTTTCTTAATAACTAGATCTTAAGATCACGGGTTTTTTTTTCATAATTACAACTTTCATATCATTAATTGTATAAGATCAAGTTTTTCTTAATAATTAGATCTTAAGATCAAAAGTTTTTTTTAATAATTAAATCCTCCAAATCAATGAAATCTTTATCTTATAGATTTAAAAAAACCTCCAAAATTAAGAAACTTTATCATATAACAAAAAGCTATCACCTAATACAAAGTAATGCAATATAAGAAATACGTTAAGCAGAGAACATGGTTTATGGATATTGAAAGCGTACGTTATCATTCTCTTAAAGCCAAGAAAAAAAAAAACTCACGCATGGTTTCTCCTCCACCCATGTCTCCATAGAAGGTGGCAGTCCCGGTGTCAATTGTCCCATCTATGGCCATGACTCTAAAGGCCGTGAGTGAGGCAATAGCTTCGGCACAAACCATGACAATGAGAATCCTTGCCATCTTCGCTATCTTGCTATGAGAATTATACTGCCAGCACTGGGTGCTATTTATAAGACAAGAACACCTTTAGACGGAACCAATTACATGGTTGGAAGGAATCAATTGAATACGATACGAGATCATTTCTCGCCAATTTAAGCATCTTCGATCAGTTGGAAGAATGATATGGAATGGGATATGCGTACCAAAAACTCAAGATGATACATTTCGAAACTTTAATTTGATTCCCTGCTGTTCTCGGGGCCATATGTAATATGTAATACATTTTACGAACCAATGGATGATTTCTTACCAATTTAGATTTAAACATGATGCTTGTCCAAAACTCAATACGATGATGCATTGTAAAGTTTGGTATGCTAATTTGCAAGAAAATCCTTGCGATTTGAACATTTGTTTCCTTTGTTGGAACATGCTCGCTTGCAGTAAAATCCATTGTAACACATGCTGCTATTTGTTTCCATATTGATACATTCAATTTGAATTCTGCTTAACTAGCCATGCGTCCAATCCATTGCAAATGTTCGTCCATATAAGAAACAATGAGAGTGATCAAACCAATTGGGACAAAACATCAAACAACCCAACTTTTGAGAGCTGGAGAAATTTAGAAAACATTTATTTGGAACAATAAAGTTAAGAATAGGAATATATGTTAGTTTGGTAACCCAAAAACCAAATATTTAATTGAATGAATATTAATTGAATGGACAAGAAGACATAAATTTTCTTACTAAAGACAAGATTCATAATATATTCATCGGCCCAACTTAAAGAATGTCATTAACATCATGAATCAAACCAAATTGACAAATGGGATGAAATCAAGGTTTGTTGTACCAAGAACCAATACCATTTTGGTACCAAACAGGTATGATTCAGTAGTGGATGTATGGTACTGAACCGATGGCGTATTGGTTACCCTATACCAACCAACAATGTACCGGTTAGATGAACTAGTAGGTTCTAACTCATGAGTTGCCCCGTATCAAGCTAAACTAGATGGTTTAGCATAGTACAGGTTGGTTTGGGTACACAGTAATTCTGAGCTCTATAGGGCAATACTAGCCCAATAAAATTTTGAAACAATAAACCATTCCAATTTGTTAAACCATACGGTTCAGCATATATTGAATGAGATAAAAAGAAGCAAAGATTTTCTCCATCAATGAACAAACACTTTTCTTCTTCCCATTTAGATGTTCATAATTTCATATAAGTACTTTTTATGAATTTTTTTTTTCATAGTGATAAAAGTATTTATTCATATGCCTTTTACTATTATAGTTGTTAAAGATTTGAATTAGTTTGCTTATCCATTTCATTCATGCTAATTATTGATTTTTATGTAGTGCTCCCATGGTCTAACTCTTTCTATATGATTCTTTTGATTGAGCAAGAAAACTACACTGAAACTTCTTGTTTACCAATAAATAATTCAGTCACTCATTTCATAGTATATAACTCCAATAAAAAAATTGAAGTTTTTCTTAAGAAAAACGGTTCCAGCTCTCTCATTGTGGTCATAAACCCAAAGAACTTAACTCATGATGGCACATAAAGCATACATTATGTTTGATAAGCATTCCTTGAAGATCTATTGGCATATAACTTGCAACTGACTTTACCTTTTTGGCCATGATTATAACGAAATACAAGAAAGAAAAATAACAAAAGCTCAGGTTTATAGAAAATGAATCCAAGTTGAAAAGAGCTGGAGGATGTAGTGGTGGAAATGAATGTTTCCTTCTGGTTCTTAATGCAACATATGCATGCTAGTTTGTCTGTGATGAAACTACACTAGCATGAGCTGCTTATGGTGTAGTTTACCTGGTACAGTTTTGAAACTAAACAACAGCCGAATGGTGTTTCCATCACTTTACTAACCCATCATAGAATGAGCTTCAGTTTACCATCTTCTCTATTATACTATAGCTCAAAAAAACATGCTCATGTGCAAAAGATGTGCTCCTTAGGTAGTAATCAAAAACAATTTAAGCATCCATCAGGTTCCAATCGATCACTATTTGTATCCTCAAAAAATAACTGATTCAGATCTGTTTTGAAGCATTCATAGAAAAGGAAACTACTACAATCACATTTGAGTAAGGAAGATAGTTAAAATCAAGAATCATGACAAACCCTTAAAACAAAAGAAAATATTAACATACAAGTGAAAAGTTTTGACATAAAAAATAAAAAAATAGAGAAAAAGAGAAGGATGCCTTCAAGACTGCTGTTAACTAGGACAAGCTTGCACATGAACTACGTGAACAAGGCCAAACATATGCAGTATATGCATCTGTGCAAATTAATATTGACTGTAATTAAAACTAATGATGCAACTGCTGGAAGCAAAGAGCTTTCCTTGGCACAAATGGGAGCAAAATGCTCCACAAATAAAATGAGACTTGTATACCACAAATGATACTTATAGTTTCATTCCCATCAATTGACAAGCCTTGAGCACACTGAATCTGACGGTCTAGAACGTTCATAAGTCTCACGAGAGTATCAAGAGGAATCAACTGCAAGACTTTCTTTGAACGAGCAGACAATATTTCATTTACAAGCAACTTAACATCAGCTAAAGGAAGAGATGATCCCTCTGCCCCTTCCATATCATCAGGAACTTCTGCCCTCCCACAGAAATCATCTACCATCTCGCAAAAGCTTGAAATGATATCTAAATTTGAGGTTCACAAATGTTATATAGACACAAGAATAGCAGACAGCAATGTAATAAATTAAAGAGGAGATAGAAAACCTTGATTATCAGGGAAATCTGGCCCTGACGATGAAGGAACAGAATCACTTTCTTTTTTTCTGATTCTTGGTTTTCTTGAACCAGCAGGAGTCGGTATCTCCTGCAATTCCTATCATGTGGAGATTAAAGACAAAGAAGTTAAAAAAAAAGAAAGAAAAAGAAAAAGAAAAAGAAAACCAATATGCAATATAAATGAACTCACATGAACCATATTCTTGTCTGAATGGTTATTAACATCACCACAATGCTCCCTTTGTGCTTGAATAATGTTGAGTACATTCTGTTCGAAGGGTTTCTGTTCTAACACTTGATTATGATAGCTCTGGTCCTGAAGAGGACCTGAGAAACTTAGACAGCAGAATGTAACATAAGCAAGAGGTGCAATGAAGTCCAAAGCATTAAAATGGTTATAATGGCAGACAAAACTTTGTGCAACATAAAAATAGAAGTAGCCACTATATTCTTAAACAAGATAGACAGCCAAAATCTTGAAGTATGAAGTCAAAATAATAACAGTCTATATAAACTCTTAAATATGTAAATTCTGGGGAAAAGGAATTTACAAGGTCACCAACTATTTAAAAAAAATAACTCAAGTACTAAACCAACAATACCTTAAAGCTGAACACCGTGCAAACATGAGAAAAAGAATTCAACTTTCCACGAGCTCACCTTTTGGGGAAGCCAAGACAAAGTTTCAAGAAATCAACCGAGATGAGTCATAATACTAGTGACCCTGTGTCAAGTAAAATTAAAGCATCCTCACCGATGGCAACCATTCATAACCGCTGCTTAGCTCTCACAACACTTAAAACGACTCCTTATTGTCCTCTGCCCAGAACTTGATTAAAATCAACCCAATAAAGCAGGCAAACCATCCATACTTCAATAATGTGATTGGATTTCACATGGCCGATACACTCCCAGATTTCTTAAGTACATCTTGTACCAAACTTCCTTTATTGTTTTGTATGGAAAGACAGCTTATGCACATATCAAAAGAGGGGAAGGACTAGTTTCCATAGTGGCACCACTTCATAGACTCCAAAAGTTTTCTAGTTTCACATGACAACCCAGTACATAAGATAACCAGGATTGTTTAAAGAAAAATATCTGATGGATGGCACCTATACCATCAACCTAATATTCTTGGGAACTTTTTTTAAATTTTTATGATTTGATAACCAAACTCCTATTACTAGTTGATTTTTTTTTTTCCTCTCTGGAGCATTACATTTACAAACAAGAATCAAGATAGTATACATAGACATGAACAAGAATATGGAGTAATGATATGACCAATACAGTTCGATGAATTTCACTAATCAAATTGCTTTTAATCCTGAAGAGAACAGAAAATGTGATAAAAAGGCTATGTTCCCAGGTAATAGGTTCCCTAAGCACAAAATTTCCATTGAAATAATGGAATAAATTTCCATTGGGATAAAAAGTCCTGATGGCATAGTTGTTCTTTATGTATTTAACAATATCTTTATTGCATGCACCGCTGAAAAATCACTGTAAATGTGATCTCAACATAGCATTGGAGTTTAAGATACTGGAGAGGAAATCATTGTTAATCTCCATAAAGCAAAAGGTACCTTTGAGTTAATTAGAGTCCTGCATATGCCATGACTTTTTCTTGTCTAAAAACTGCAAAGTTTATCTACACGCAGGCCACCAATTCCTCTCGAGTAAAGCCATTAGCTCTCCACTCATTAATCAAATATGTTATGCAATACGAGCTATCCATTTTTCAATGTGCACGCAATACTAATAGATGGGAATCTGTTGATACTCAACTCAGCTCATCTAAGCCTTTTTCCAACTACATATGGTCAGCTACATGAATCTGCTTCCTCCACTCTACTTTATTCAGGACTAAATCGACATTCAAATTATAAATAGTTATATCATTTTTAATTATTTCTATTCATGTTAGTTTAGGCCTACTTCTATCTCTATCCTTACCATGGATAATTAGTCTAAACATCTAGATCATTCTGTGCAATCGTGCATGGATATACTTGTGCTACTATATTTCTTAAACTTTTACTGAAAATAAAGTTAACCACAACAAGTACATGATCATTAACATAAACATATCCATAAATCTTCATCCCCTCCCCTTAGCTTGCTTTGGTTAGGCAAGTCACGAAACAAATAAAGGAAATTAAGTACCCTCCTTGGGGATGTAGTTGGTGGTGCATAGCTAATGTTTGTGTTTGTGTGCATGTGTGCACGCGTGCACTTGAGAGAGAGAGAGAGAGGAAACCCTCTTGGGGATGTAGTTGCTGACTTGGTGGTGCATGGCTAATGTTTCTGTGCGCGCGAGGGTGCACACACGTGTATGTGTGTGTGTGAGAGAGAAGAAAAGATGAATAGTAACAAATAGAGAGAGAGAGAGAAGAAACCCTCTTAGGGATGTAGTTGCTACCTTGGTGGTGCATGGCTAATGTTTCTATGTGTGCGTACATGTGCGTGTGTGAGAGACAGAGAGAGAAAGAGAGAGGAGAAAAGATGAATAGTAACAAATAAGAGAAATAAAGGGGATAACACTCATCAAGAAGTAAATAAGAGAGGGATACTCACATTGGTAGAAATAATGCTGGAAATGAGGCTCGGGCTGGCTTGTGGCTCATTGGGCAGGTCCAATATCAAGCTAGGCCTTAAGCTAGGCCCGAGCTCATTAGGGTTGAGTTTGGGCTCAATATGCAAGCCCAAAAAAAAAAAAAAAAATTCGAGCTAAGCTCGAGTCGCTATTTGGCCCGGCCTTAATATGAGGCCTAACCCGGTCTTGTTGATCAGCTTAGAACTGAGAGTTTGATTCTTTGAGAAACTAAAACCTAGTCGAACAGGTCTTCTCTTCAAATATCACTGCTAAGAAAGACCACTAGAGACACGTAACTTCTCCTCCTCATCTTCTTGCCCTTCAGCCTTGCCTAGCATGCATCGGCAAATTGTTGATGGCCGTCGGAAATCAAGAATAAGCCAAAGCCCCTGTTTCCATGGAAATGAATTGAAGGCCAGGCCAAATCACGATCGCCCTTGAAGAAGCAACTGTGCCAAGTAGTCTGAGTGATTTTGCTATGGATTTTCGTTCTCTGACTTGGGAACAAGGTGGCAGTGCACGTCAGGATCCGGGTAGTGTTCTCCCATCCTCGAGGGCCTACAAAACAACATCTTCTCACAAGAATTAAGGTTGGCAATCCCTACGAAGGATCCTTCGATGCCCAAGTCAATGGATAATCGTAGCCACATACAATTATGGAGAGGTTCTGCAAAAGAGAGGGGAGGAAGAGAGGTTCTCACAAAGTGATTGTGAGCTCTCCTTTTCTTGACTTGCCCCGAGGGCTCTCGGGGCTTGACCTTTAAAGAAAGCGGATACGATAAGCTGTTACCTGATTTTCGAAGAGCTGTTGTGAAAGTTAGAAGATAATAAGGCCGATTTCGGCGTATATCTTATCAGGGGGATTCGTGATCTTGCAAATCATGAAGAGAGGGAGCCATATTCGGCTCCTATTTTCGTTTATGGAAGACCACTTCGGAAAGGAGTTCTGAGATCCTTGTGATTCCAATGATCTGATGTTCGAGATGTTCGGTGCGAGCCGAAGGTCGGCCAAAGGGAGGGTCGGTCGAATGGCTCTCGACTGTTGAGGTTCGGTCGCTCTGGCTCGGGAGCGAGACTCGGCGAAGCCGAAGTTCGATCGGCCGAGGTTCGGTCTGGCAAGGCTTGGGCGAAGATACCAAGGCAATAGTTCAGCGAGACATACTTCAGCTTGTGAGGGTCAGCCGTAATCCCAAGGTGAGCCCGGTTCGTCTGCCCACATCAACCGATTTGTGCGAAGACCTTTTTACCCCGCATCACTTGCCCCCCCTCCCCCACTTCCTAGTTCGAAGTTTACATTCAGGCTCAGGGAGTAGAGTTCGGGTGGCCGAATTTCATTGGCCAAGGCTGAATCAGGAGAGACGCGGTATGATAACGCCATAAATGTCGAGCTGCTATGCCATCATTTTAGCCCGTCAAACAAGAGGAGCCTTTTCCAATTTCGATCAAGGGCAGCAAATGGAATGACATGTGGCGAAGCCAAAGATCACGATGCTTGAATCGAAGGCTCACGGCCCTTACGGTTTCTCGCTAATGATGTCCTGCCCGTTCCTGTGGTGGTTTAAAAGGGAAGACTGATATATTTTCAAGTCACGTCTTTTCAAACCTTTGGCATTATTCTCCCTTTTGAGACTAAGTGTCTCGAGTTGAAGAGTACAATGGCTAGCCCTGTTTCCGATCGCCTTGAAGACATGGAGCACCCAACTCGCATCGCCTCGACGATGAGTTCGACGGATTTGGAGAGAATCTGCCGCGAGTATTGGATCCCCGGCAACTATGATCTGCGAGTGCTGGGTCCTGGACAGAGGGTGCTCGATGAACTGAAGTCTGGGACCTTCTATGAGGAGTGTTTCAAGGCGAACATCCGCCTCCCTCTTCATTCAATCATTGATGTGATGAAGTTCTATAGCATCTATCCCTTGACGATGGCTCCTAACAGCTGGCAACACAACATGGGATTCATCTCCATGTGCTGGTTTGTAGGAGTGACGGCAACGGTGCAGCTATTCCAGGCGTGCCACAACATTGTCTTCCCCAAGAACTCATTCAGGCCCTACATCGGTCCCCGAAGGACCTTCAAGAGGATCTCGAGGGTTCCATCCTCGATAAAGGGATGGAAACCCCGATTTTTCATCGTCCATAAGAGCGACGGGTTCCTCTTCCCCCAATCATAAGGAAAGTTTTTTGAGGACCTGAACAGAGCTCCTCGATTGTCAAGGCAGGAGATCGACGACCTCAAAACTCTCTCCAGTGGCAAAGTGCTCTCGATCGGAGTTCTAGCCGAAGATGCCCTTTTGAACGCTAGCCTCAGCATCATCGACCCTCGAGATAAGTTTAAACTCCACTTTTTTGAGCTTTAGCTTTATTCGCCGAGGCACGACTAACCCTTTGAGTGTTTTCTATTCAACGGCCAAGTCGAATCTTGGAGCCCGAATGAGGGAGATGCTAAAGAATGACTCGGGCAAGAAGAAGGGTGAGAAGTGGCCTCGCCCGACTTATTGAGCCCTAAAAGGAAAAAGGCGAGGCTTGGTTCCAAATCTTCCTCGCCACCCTCTCTTAAGCCGCCAAGTTCCCCAAAGGGGAAGGCGAGACTCAGATCCTTGAGCCCTCTGCGAGAGGGGGG
Organism: Calamus simplicifolius; assembly: GCA_900491605.1. Taxonomy (NCBI): domain Eukaryota; kingdom Viridiplantae; phylum Streptophyta; class Magnoliopsida; order Arecales; family Arecaceae; genus Calamus; species Calamus simplicifolius. The sequence continues at coordinate 118,589 of UESW01002708.1, read as the reverse complement.
TGAGGAAGGTTCGGATCCGAGCCTCGCCTTGGTTTCAATGCCAATGGAGAAGGCGTCTGAGGAGGCAATAAAAAAGGCACCAGCCCAAAAAGAAAAGGAGCCCATGCAGCGGAGCTTGCAGTTAGTCAGGCTCCAGGAGCCCACGCAACGAAGCTTGCAGTTAGCCGGCCCACAAGAGCCGGGTTGCTTGGAGGATAGGTTTTGGGAAAGTGAGGACTTCCCAGTAACCTTGGATTTCAGTAAGGGTCCTTACTCGCTCATCTACACCTCGATCGACATCACCCCCAACAAACAACAGCGAATGAAACGGATAGCCGAGTCTAAGGGGATGGGGATGGCTATTGCGGCGAGCTGCAATGTTGTTCCTCCGTCTACAAAGGGACCCCTCCCCGAGGAGCGACGAGAGGCCAAGAGGAGTGCCGAGGATCAAGAGGGATCCTCAGTGGAGACGATTGGTCCGACTGATATTCCTCGACCACCCCTCGACCCTGAGGTGGTGCCACTGAGGTCGTGGCTTAAGGTGCTTCGCTCCATCTTCTGTACCAGAGAAGGTCCTTCGGGGGCAGAGTGCGCTGAAGCTGACTTAAATACGGTTACCTTCACGGTCAAGGGTTTGAGGTCCCCGATGATTTCAAGGATCTACCTTCAATCGGGGACCTTGATCTCCTAAGGGACATGAACATTTATGCCTTTCGGGTAAGTAAGAATGTCCATCTTCTTCGCTTTTTTGACTTATTCAGTTATCTTTAAACTTACTCGCCTTGTTCTGTTGTAGGCTATAATCCTCCAGAAGGCATTGTATGGGCGCCTAAGCTCAGTAGTGGAGACTCGTGACCGAGCTTTAAGCGAAATCGCCGAGCTTTGGAATAAAGAGGGCTTGGCTAGCCAACTTTCTAAGGACCTAACCAAGACCTGGGCCAAACTAAAGGAGGCTAATAAATCGGCCAAAGAGGCCAATAAATCGGTCGAGGCCCGGTCGGATTTGTCAAAGTTTCGGGCAGAGGCCGCATAAGAGATAAATGTACTGAATAAGAGACTTGCCGACAAAGGTCGCAAGTTTGAAGTTTGCCAACAACAGACCGCAAGTGCTATAGCTGAAATTACGTTTGTACAACATTAGGCAGGAGAGAATCGGGCGAAGCTAGAGCATGCCTTGAGAAAGCTCCACCAATATAAGAAGAAGAAACTCCAGGAGCAGGCTGCAGAGGTGGAGGCGATGGTGGCTCAGCAAGCCAAGGCTGTTGCTGAGGTATGAATTTTATCCATTCCTTCGTACTTAGTGAATTCTATTTTTCTTCTTATGAAACTGATTTTGTTGGCCTTGTTTCCTAGGCGAAAAATAATGAAGCTAGGGTAGCGAAGAAGATAAAGATGCTGACCGAGGAGTTAATCTTGTGTCATCTGAAATGTTTCCAGCTTTGAACCTGATGATCGAGGCTGACAACCGAGCTCTCATTTTCCAAGGAAGCCTCCCGATTAGCGGTGAGGAGACGCGGCAGAGGGTTGCCCGGCAATGCTCGGATCTTGACCTCTCGTTCCTAGAGGATGAGGGGTACTATGTCCTGTCACTGGCTGATTCCTCGGTCATGGCTCGTTTGTCTGTTGAAGCTGAGCTTGATGAAGAGGGTGCCTTGAAAATTGACTTCGAAGAAATTGTAGAGGTAGACTCGGTTGGGGTCCCGTATGCCACCGAAGAACCGAGCTAGCCTGCTATAGAACTTCCTCCTCCGGCAGTTTCCTTCGAAAAAGGACCAACACTAGTTGAGCCATAGATTTATTTATTCTTTTTGTAATGTAGAAGATTCTTTATTGTATTTTTGGTGCCATGGCGCACTTGTAATTCTTTTGTAATAAGAAATTCAATGAATAAAATCTCATTTTTCTTTCTTCCAATGGGCTATGCTTCTGTAATGAACAAATTTAATGACCATGTTTCATCAGAAATTTTGTTCTTTTAACGATACTTTTTTTCATAAACCGCTAAGTAGTCATTTCCTTAAAATGTCTTGCAATTATCGAGCTTAGCTACTTAGGCTTCATGGAAGTAGTGTAGGGGCGCTCCGACCGAAGGGTTGAAGTGAAAACTCATAGATGTCTCGACTCGGCTAAAAGTTTGGGGAGACGATAGGATATACTCGGCCATACCGAAGTCCATAGATAGAACAAAATAGGGACTTAGCCCTTTTTAGGATTCATAGGTAAAACAAAGTTGCTTCTTACTCGTCGGTCGTGCCGAGATTTGTAGAGGTAATAACGGAATGCATTCGATGTTGTCGAGGTCCCGATGAATAAGATAATGAGCCCCCAGCCTGGCTGAGGGCTCAGAGATATGACAATGTAATGTATTCGGACCTGCCAAGATTCAAAGAATTTAGAGTGCTTGACCCTGCCGAGGTTCGAAGAATATGCTCAACCTTGCTGAGGTTCGGATAATTTATGTAAGAGAACCTTAGTCCAACTGAGGGTTCGAAGATAGGAACCGTAGGATTAGCAATTGGGAGAAACTTGATTCTCATTAACATCTTAGAAAAAATTGGTCATTTGGAGAAAAGATATTTAAATATGGAGAAGTCCATTACAAAGAGCAAGGTAATCTAGTTGAGAGTAGAGGTGGGCACTGGGCAGTGCCTGGTATGGCACGGCCCAGGCCTATTGTGCCTAAAAAATTGCCGTGCCAGTGCCTGGCATGGCACGGCCTAGGCCTACCGTGCCTAAAAAATTGCCGTGCCATGCCTGGCACGACACATTAACAAATGGGTCGTGCCAGGCACGACACATTAACAAATGGGTCGTGCCAGGCACGGCACATTAACAAATGGGCAGTGCCAGGCACGGCATATTAAAAAAAATTCAAATTTGGCACGGCCCATTAGGGTCGTGTCCAGCACGGCCCAGTTAGGCCGTGCCATCAGGGCCGTGCTAGGGGGCCGTGCTATGGCACGGCTCATCAAGGCCATGCTGGGGGGCCTTGCCATGGCACGGCCCACCAAGGCTGGTGCCTAGGCACCAGTACGTGGTGCCTAGGCATCACGTCACAGGTAGGGGTCTATGCCTATGAAGTAACACAACTTATTAATGATATTTATTATTTATATAATGATAAAATTTGTGGATATAGAATACCTGCTCAAGCTCTGCTTTTTCTAGATCTCGTTCGTCATCTATTTTTTCATTCATTAGAAGACACGCACATGCTTCTTCATCTTCTTCATCTTTAAGTAATGAATTAGAATTTTATTTACGAAACGATCTTTATTCTGCATATAATGAAGATCAAATAAAAAGTCTAGATGTATTAGCTTGGTGGAAGAGTGTTAAAAATCAATATCCTGTTATGTCTGCCATTGCACGAGATATTTTAGCTGTGCCGATGTCTACAGTAGCATCGAAATCCGCTTTCAGTGCAGGTCGACGTATTTTGGATGAAAAGAGAAGTAGGATGACTGGCGAGACAGTTGAGATGCTTATCTGCTTCAAAGACTGGTTGGATGCTGAGGCGAGGCTTCAAGATAAAGGTGGACATGACTTAACCAGCGAAGATGACGATGACACAAATACTACTGATGACTGATGAGTGAGTCATTTCTACTTTTATAATTATATATTTTTATTTTTTAAATTATTAAAAACTTAAAGTAAGTCATCTTTATTTTTTTCTTTCTATTTTTTTCTCCTTGCTTATTGTATTATGTTCTTGAGGTCAGGCCTAGCCCCCTTCCTTCTGTATCATTTTGATTTTAAATTAATAAACTGGTAGGGATCTATGTCAAACCCCCCACCTATAAGGTGGCTTTATATTAATAAAATTTTTTTATTCCTAATAATTTTTTAATTTATCAAAAAAATATTTTTTTACAAATTTTTTTTATTTGAGCTGTGCACGGGCCAGGCCCCAGGTGGGCCGTGCCAGGCATGGCCTAGGGCCTGGGCCGTGCCGTGCTGGGCCAACAGAAGGGAGCTAATGCTTTATCTCCATCAGGATTTAGGCTCGGAGTGCGGTAAGCAGAGTAAATCGATTGAACCTCCACGCTAGGCTTCTGAAGTGCCGCCTGGGCGATGGAGCCCTTTGGCAACGAGGGCTCGCAGGACGAGTTGATCGGCTTTTGTTCGAGTTAGTTTTCTCCATGATTGCTCAGCTCGTGCTAACTTTTTGGGCTCTTTTATCCTGGCGTATTTATCTGCCAGAGCCATCATGTCGAAGAGACTTTGCGGGTAGTTTACCTCTAGCGCCAGATAAAAGTCTTTCTCCTTCAATATTTTGCCTATTAGGACAGACATGGCCACCTTATGATTGAGATGGTCGACCTTCAACATGACCGTATTAAAATAGCCTAAGAAACTCTTTAGGGACTCCCCCTCTCATTGTTTCAATTCGGAGAGAGAATCCAGCCTTCGCCGATAGCGGTAGCTACTGAGAAACTGGTTGGTGAAAGACCAACCAAGTTCACCAAAGAGGTCGATGGAGTTCAGCTTTAATGTGCCAAACCATACTCTAGCCGGCCCCCTAAGAGTTGAGGGGAAGGCCCAGCACAGGATCGCATGAGACTCTATGGAACAGCATTATCGATCGAAAGTTACTCGGATGGTCATTCGGGTCAGTTGTCCTATTATATGGCTCGATGGCGGGGAGCTTTATATGCGGTAGGATAGCTTCATTCATAATCCTCCTGATGAAAAACAGACCTTGTTCCACCCGAGATTTTGGTAGGAAGGCATACTTAACAGCATCCAATTCCAAGCTTATCTCTTGGATTTTTCGCTCGAACGCCTCGGCCCGGATGGATGGAGAGGCTGGGATGGGAGATCAGCGTCTTGGCATCAAACAATGATGAGAGGAAACCAAAGATAGGGAACGGGCTTGGCGAGGTTGCGGAAGGCCCTTGTCTCCAATTTTAGTGGGATCGACTCTATTTCCCCCACCTCGTTGCCGAGTTATTGTGGGGGACTCGTGGCCTCCAACTGATTAGGCACCATTGGTTGAAGCGGTGCGGCTACTTCGGTGGGATGTTGAGTGCCCGTGGGAGGTTGAGGATTTGGTGCCATTGAGGGATCGGCTCATTAAGTCCTTGTACCAGTTATGTCAAGGCCTAGACTTGTTGGACCAATATGCTGAATTGGTCCTGTGTAACGAAAGCCGAAGGTGGTGGCAGAGCAGCGGACTGGAATGGTTGTGGGGATGTCGCGTTATGCGAAAGATCAGGCCTTTGAGAGGTGGCCTGATCAGGGGAATCTATGGTTGCCCTTTTGCGGTTCACCATTTTGAATGGTGTTTTCCTCTTTTAAACTTTTTTCTCTTGAGATTTGTCAAGTTATGGAGACTTAAGGCCCTTCCTCTAGCGTCAATCTATTGCTGTAAATTTTCGTCCTCCGACTTGGGGACGAGATGACAGTGCACATCAAGATCCAGATAGTGTTCTCCCATCCTCGAGGACCTACAAAACAACGTCCTCTTGCAGTGATTGAGGTGGGCGATCCTTGCAAAGGACTCTCCGATGCCCAAATCAGTGGATAACTGTAGCCACAGACAATTATGGAGAAGATTCTGTAGAGGAGGAGGGAGGAAGAGAGGTTCTCACAAAGTGGTTGTGAGCTCTCCTTTTCTTGCCTTACCTTGAGGGCTCTCGGGGCCTAACCTTTAAAGAAAGCGGATACTGTAAGTTGTTACTTGATTTTCGAAGAGCAGTTGTGGAAGTTAGAGGATGATTAAGCCGATTTTGACATATACCCTATTAGGGGGATTCGTGATCCTGCAAATCATGAAAAGGGTGAGCCATATCCAGCTTCCGTTTTTGCTTATGGATGATCACTTTGGAAAGGAGTTCCGAGATCCTCGTGGTTTTGGTGATCTGATATCCGAGATGTTCGGCAGGGGCCAAAGGTCAACCAAGAGGAGGGTCGATCGGATGGCTCCTGACTATTGAGGTTTGGTCGCTCTGGCTCAGAAACGAGACTCAACGAAGCCGAAGGTCGATCGACTAAGGTTTGGTCTGGAAAAGATTGAGCGAAGATATCGAGGCAGTAGTTCGGCGAGGCATACTTCGGCTCGTGAGGGTCGACCATAATCCCAAGGTGGGCTCAAGGTGGGCTCGGTTCGTCTGTCCACATCAGCCGATTTGTACGAAGACCTTTTTACCCCGCATCAAGTCACATGCAGGCTAACTGACCTTCCAATGAACTGAACAGATAAAATTCGATGGATTTATCAGCCCATAAGGAGGTTTTTCTTCCCTATTGTTAGTCATGTTCACTGTTCTTGGACCATATTGTCGCTGTAATTGACCACTGACCTTGTCACCAATGCAATCCCCATCACCACTCTCTCTTTTGTTCAGTCTGAGTAAAGATAGTCAAGTAACCTGAGCTGAGCATGGACAATGAAGGACAAGGGTGGCAGATGCTAGGACATATAGGAGTGCGAGATCAATCCCTCCAACATGGTCATCAAAGCAGCCATTTCCCGAGGCACCTTCAGGACCATCCACTGCAGGTTCTACAATGGCCAAGACAATGCACTGAGGTGACGACAAGAGTAGCAAAAACCCAACCCAAGCCCCGATATCTTGCTTTTAGTTCTTGGTACCGGTTTGATTGATTACTTCTATTTTTTGTTCAATGACCTCAGATTGATTTTTCCTACTCAATGAGATAGAAAAGTTTAATCTTGCACCACTTAGAATAATTTTCTTTTGTTTTCTTGTCTCAGTTTTGAGATATCCAATTTGGTTATGTTTCTCTGTTGTTTTTCTAAGTTCAAAATTGGCTTTTTTTTGTTGCCCATTGACTGTTAGTGTTAGATAGCTTTATATGTGATCATGAGTATGCTAATCCAATTGAGAATCCATATTCTATGAAGTACCTATCGTTGTCAAATAAATCACTTATTCTGTATAAGGGATTATATTTTATCTTGCATTTGGAAATTTTCTTGTCATTGAAAATTCTTTATTCTGGAAGTGTGTTATATTCTGGTTCCTTTATTAGTAGAAGCCTGTGAGTCTCACGAGTCTGAGGCATGAAAGGGAGACCTTCTCTCTCTCCTCTATATTTCAGCCTGATTGGAACCCAGCCTAATTTGTAATTTTTTTTAACCCGAGCATAATCTGAAGCCCTCAGCACCCCCCCCCCCCCCCCCCAACAAAAAAAAAAAAAAAAAAACCACTCAAATTTCTCACCCCTTGGCACATGATGTTCTGTTTGTGCATATCTTTATTACTTTCAGCATCTTTATGGCTTCAGCTTGTGAATTTTGCCTATGAACCTATTTTGCATGAGAATATCCAATGGCTAAATGGCTCCAAACAAAAGAAGTGTAGTGATGTGACATAGCCCTTATATTAATTTTCTTGTTTAAAGGATTTCCCCACCACCCAATGGTTTTTCATTTTTATTAAGGAACCATCCATGATTAATTGATAATCATTTTATTGTTATTACTGCCTACTATTTTCATTTTTCTTCATAGCTTGACAACCCATAATGTATGAATATAATAGAAGTTATTATTTCTGAGCAAATTCTTTGGCTTAATATTTCACGCCATGAGTATGGCATGATATGAAACAGCAATTTTTTAAACTTGGATGACAAGATGATATTTTTCTAAAAGAAATCATTTACACGTAAATTTTTGGGGAATTCATATTTTTCTTAGACGTAGCATTATAACTGTACTCTAAATAAAAAGTAGACATCGCATTAGTCTTTAAGATACATTGATACCATTAGATGCGGATGAAGAAAAAAATTTCGTAGGAACTTTCAAATTCTAGTTCAAACTACTTGCCATGAGTTGTATTCAAAAGATATGGAGAATTGAAAGGGCATGGTTTTCTAATGGACTCCACAACATTTTAAAATACTCAAAGCAGACTACTCGAGCCTAATTTATTCATCCATGTATAACTCAATCTCACATTACACGTGCTCACGTTTATAGCACATTCGAAGTTCAGGCACTAACATCTGTTTCTCTTCAACTTCCTTCCTAAGTGCAAATAAGACCCCAAACCAAGGCATGAACGCTAGATTCTCTCTCTTCCAAAGCTAATGCAGGCCCGGAGCCTTCTAGAACTAAAGTCTCAAGAGAGAGAGCAACCGAGCGAGAGAAGACCCCAAACCAGAGCACGAACCCTAAATTCTCTGTTCCAAAACTAATGCAGGCCCAGTGTCTTTCAGAACTAGACGAGAAGGGGGAAGGGGATGGTGCAAAAGCAATCAAGAACAAGAAATATGTATAAGCACTCATCGAGTGTTATAACATCAGACATCAACAAATTGACTAAGATTTACCTCGAAAAAAGTACTCGAATGCACTTCTGGACTTCCTGGTATAGCCTCGAACGTTCACACATGTTGTCAGAGACAGATTTTGCATTCTCTTTTAGATTTCTGTAAGAAAAGGTTCGTGTCAGATATAGAAGCAAACACGATACAAATCTAGATTAACAGACACTAAATTCTAAAAACAAAAAAAAAAAAACTTTCACCCAAACGCATCTTAAGCACAAAAGAATCCCATCAGACGGACTTACAGATAACTAACATCGCAGTTCCTGAGGAACTCGACGACCGTACTCGCGTGGACGAGGACCTCCGGGCTGTCCGAGGCCCGGGCGCCCGCGGGCTCGTCGAAGAGCCCGAGCTTCTGTTCCGCGGAGCCGAAGCACACCGGGAGCGAGGGCAGGGACAGGGAAGGGGCGATCTCGGAGTGCGTGGTGTTCGAGAGGCGGCACGCCTTCTCGTACCCGAGACCCTGGTGGAACTCCATGGATGGGGGCGAGCGGGAGAAACTATAACTGGCCGGAGAACATCTGAGCAGAATTCGGAGCCGGAGATCGAGAGATTGGGGCAGAATTGGGGAAATTAGGGTTTGGGTGGAGAAGAGGAGTCCAAGACTGGGGTTTAGAGGAGGGGGATTTGATACGAACGGCAGAGTGGTGCGCAATGGAAGTTTTCGCCTTTTGGTGAGCGACGGCTCCGCCGGGCGGTGGGCGACCTTTTATATGGCACCGGAGCGGGAATTTTTATTTGGATCGCCCAAATTGATCGGTATAATTTCTTTAATTAAAAAAATTAAATTATTCTTAATATTTTGTCTTTTTCCTTCTTTCTTTTTTTTTTTTTTTTTTTTTTTTTTGGCACGGACGCCCCCCTCCTCTTCTTCTCCTTCTCGCCCTCATACCTCCTTCGAGCTCCCATCTCCTCCCCTTCTCTCCCTGATACTGCCCCGCACCCACCCCTTTTCCCTCAACCCCAGTCTCTTTCAACTCCCCAACTCCGGCGCCTCTTTCGGCACCGTCTCCTTTCCTTTTTGGCATGGTGCCAGAAAGGAGAGAAGCATCGGTGCTAGTGAGTGAAAAGAAGACTGGAGCCAAGCCGCCAAAGGAGAGGATGGGGGGTAGTGCCAGAGAGAGGGGAGGAGAGAAGGGGGGCGCCGGTGCCGAGAAAAGAAGGAGGGGCGGTGCCGAAAAGAGAAGGAAAGGAGACTGGGGTCGAAGGGAGGGATGGAGGGTGGTGCCAGGAAGAGGGAGGAGGGGGCACCAGTGCTAGGGAAGGGGGATGCTAAGGGTAGTTTAGGATTTTTATTAATTAGGGGATGTATTGAGCAATCCGAGAAGTGCAAATAGAAATTCCCATCGAAGTCCCACGCGAAATGTCTCTCCCTAGTTTGCCCTCAGAGTTCCTATTATTAACCGATTGAGGAACTCATTCTCGACTGCCCTCCTCAACGTTCTATCCATTTTACGGATGGGGATCGCTTTGTAGTGGATGCCATGCGGACGACGACACCCTCCTTAGCCAACAAAACGACCAAAGCCGATCTGCCTGCTGTTGGGGTTCGGCTCTTTTTTTTTCTTTTCTTTTCTTTTTGTACAAGCGGGTGATCATACAATGCGGGTATGAATCAACCTAGATTGATCAGAATATAATATTTGTTGTAAAACAAGATGACAAGGGTCATCCTGCCTCCAAATCCAAAATTCAGCATGATGAGCCATAGACGACTGGGTGACCGCCGAATTAGCTTCACGATATGTATGATAAATTTAGACTCTATGGACCTTCCTCAAAATAGACCATATATCATATAAAAGCGGATTAATAGGGACTTGGGAGCAATTATCCTTCCATAACCAACGGATAACAATCATAGAATCACCCTCAATAATGAGGTTATAAGCATGAAGAATCCGAAAGGCATAGGAGATGCCAACCCAAGCGGCATAAATGCTCGGTCATTGGGACATAGGAGTCTAGAATGCCAAATCCTCTTGCCGCCAATAGGTCGCCCTCTAACCCGAGGATGATAAAGCAGAATCAGCTAATCTTTCATGGACACTCCTGTCAAAGTTGATTTTGATAAACCCTGGAGGGAGGCTCCAAGATATGAAAACCATATTCCGGTTCGCTGCCGAAGCAGCAGGAGAATCCTAGAGGTCAGAGGAGTCAGAACTACCAATATAAAAACCACGGGTACAATCCACCGTCAAGGATCTGATTTTTCACAAAATCCTATGGAAAGATATATTGTCATCAGTAAAAATAAGCTGGTTCTTGGACAACCAAATCTAGTAAGCCGTATCAGCCCAAAGAGCACTCTTATGCTGAGTGGCCTTCTGGATAGCATTTTGATACCCATAATTATATATATATTATAATTAAAAAATAATAATAGAACAAAGAGATTAAGAAAAAAAATTAGAATATATATTTTTTATTTTATCCGTCTCTTATTTCATTCGTATCTTATTTCATCCATCATTTTTAAATACGATTTCATGCCATCTATTTATAAGAAATGGTAAAAGATGCTACAAGTAATACCAATAAACATAACCTCCCTTGGAATACCAATAGACACCATCTTTATAAGTTGACATAACCTCTTAGAATACCAATGGACATCCATTTTATTAGCAATATTATAACACTCCTTTGGATGTCCATTTAACCAAGTCTATTAAAACTTATTTATTAAAAGCCCATGAAAATTCTTTGCGAAGAGAAGAGTACATCATTCATGTCTTTTATTGAAAGGGGATACGCCTCATTAAAAACCTTATCAAGAAAATCCAATAGGACAAAACCATAGCTAAGGAAAAAAGAGTACAGTATTTTGCTCCTCTTTTGATTGCATCTCTTGATATACTTCCCTTAAAATTATTATTCGAGATCCTTGAGTCATCGTAGTCCAATTTTTCGGACTAACTCCTCAAATCTCTTTGTAGATAGTACTTTTGTAAATAAATCAGCGACATTATCGCTGGATTGAACTTGTTGAACATTAATAGCACCACTCTTCTGAAGGTCATGAGTAAAAAAGAACTTTTGGGATATATATTTTGTTCTGTCACCTTTGATATACCCTCCTTTCAGTTGAGCTATGCATGCTATATTATCTTCATACAAAATAGTTGGTACCTTCTTTTAAGAGAATAATCCACATGTCTTCTGAATGTGTTGGATTACCGATCTAACCCATACACATTCTTGGCTTGCTTCATGAATTGCTAGAATTTCGGCATGGTTAGATGATGTAGCCATAATTGTTTGCTTTGTAGAACACCATGAAATAGCAGTGCCACCATATGTAAAGACATAACTAGCTTGTGATCGACCATTATGAGGATCAGACAAATATCCTGCATCTGTAAAACCTACCAACTCGGATTTGGATAAATTTGAATAATACAAACCCATATCCATTGTACCTCTGAGGTATCGAAATATGTGCTTAACACCTGTCTAATGCCTCCTTGTAGGCGAAGAACTATATCTTCCTAACAAGTTTACTAGAAATGATATATCAGGTCGAGTGTGAGTCGTAAGATACATTAATGCACCTATTGCACTAAGATATGGTACTTCAGGACCAAGTAGTTCTTTGTCATCTTCCTTAGGTCGGAAATGATCTTTATCGATTTTAAGTGACCTTACGACCATTAGAAATGGGTGTGCTTTATCTATATAAAACCTTTTAAGTATCTTTGTTGTATAAGCAGATTGGTGCACACAAATTCCATTCTTAAGATACTCGAGCTGCAGGCCAAAGCAAAATTTTGTTATTCCAAGATCTTTCATTTCAAATTCCTGTTTTAAGCAATCTGCTGCCCTTTGAAACTCTTCAGGAGTTTCAATTATGTTCAAATCATCAACATATAGTGCAATGATCATAAATTATGATTCAGATCTCTTTATAAAGACAAAAGGACATATGGGATCATTGTTATAGCCTTGTTTCAATAGGTATTCAGTCAAATGATTGTACCACATACGCCCTGCTTGTTTTAACCCATAGAGAGACTTCTGTAATTTTATCGAATAAAGTTCTCTCGAATTAGAGTTAAAATTTTTAGGCAATTGTAATCCTTCTGAGATTTTCATATAGATATCATTGTCAAGTGAGCCATATAGATAGGCTATCACTACATCCATAAGACGCAATTCAAGTTTTTCATGCACTGCCAGACTAATCAAATACTAAAAGTTGTTGCATCCACCACAAGAGAATACGTCTCTTCATAATCAATACCGAGTCTTTGTGAGAACCCTTGGGCAACTAGTCATGCTTTATACCTCACAATTTCATTATCCTTATTTCGCTTTCACACGAATACCCATTTATATCCTACAGGTTTTACACCACAAGTGTTTGGACAACTGGTCCAAAAACTTTATGTTTCGCTAGCGATTTTAATTTAGAATCGATTGCATCCTTCCATTTTGGCCAATCTTATCGATGTCTACATTCTTCCATAGACATTGGTTCATGATTCTTATTTTTATTTTTAATATTTTGCGCAATATAATATGTAAACTTATCATCGACGATCATCTTATAACTGTTCCATCGTTCCCCAGTCATAACATAATTGATAGAGATCTCTTCATTTTCTTCAATTTTAGGTACCTTATTCTCAGACTCATCTAGAGTTTCAATTACTTATGTTATTATACTGAGATCTTTTCTCGAGTCACAGTATCTTCAATCTGGTCATCCAAATGCTTTACTCTTTTTTTTTTGCGATGATTTTTATCTTTGGAACCAACTGGTTACCACGCTTTACTTGTCCCTTTATTTCATTAGCAGTGGTAGGTTATCTTTCAGGGACAACAATTTTTATTGGAGCATTTGCAACTGGTATATATGACTTTGTCACTCTTTTAAGGTTAGTAAATGCGTCTTGCAGTTGATTTGTTAATTTTGCATATGAATTATCTTCTGAACTTCAAGTTCATGTTATTTTGTATGAGGATCGAGATGGGACAATGTTAATTCATAATCATTCTAACTAATTTCTTTTACTAGCTACTTATTTTCTCTCCCTAATGTTGGGAAAATAAACTCATCAAAATGATAATCGATAAAATGTGCCATAAATAAATCTCCTGTAGATGGTTCAAGATATTTAATTATAGATAGATATTCATACCCAACATATATCCCTAACCTCCTTTGAGGTCCCATCTTAGTGTATTGTGGTAGAGCAATTGGAACATAAATCACACATCCAAAAATTCTTAGATGAGAAATATTTGGTTCCTGACCATAACCCAATTGTAATGGAGAGAATTCATGATAATTCGTTGGCCTGATGCGAATAAGTGTTGCTGCTTTTAAAATAGCATGTCCCCCATGTAGATAAAGAAAGTTTTGCTCTTATAAGTAATGGTCTTGCAATTAGTTGGATCTGTTTGATAAGAAATTTCACATGACCATTTTGAGTACGAACATATGCTACAGGATGTTCAACAGTGATCCCAATAGCAGTACAATAATCATTGAATGCTTGAGAAGTAAATTTACCAGCATTATCAAGGCGTATTGTCTTAATAGGATGATCTAAAAAATGAGCGTATAGTCGAAATAATTGCGCTAGTAGTCTTACAAACGCCAGATTGTGAGTCGATAATAAGCATACATGTGACCATCTAATTGAAGCATCAATTAAAACCATGAAATATATAAATGGTCTACTTGGTGGGTGAATAGGCCCGCAAATATCACCATGTATGCGTTCCAGAAATCCAAGAGATTCAGTCTTAATTTTAGCCGATGATGGTCTAATAATTAATTTGCCTTGAGAACAAGCAGCACATAAGAATTCATTTGGTCATAATATTTTTTGTTTCTTCAATGAATGTCCACATGAATTCTCTATAATTCTTCGCATTATTATGCCAAATTATAAAATTATTTTGATTAGTAAACTTTTGGTTTACTATAGCATATGCTTCAACTGTGCTTATATTTGTGTAGTATAAACTAGAGAAAAATGCAGGCAATTTTTTAATTATACATTTCTTGCCTGAGATTGTACTTGCAATGCACAAATACTCAATATTGCCTTCATTAGTTGTCTCAATGTGATATCCATTTCTGCGAATATCTTTAAAACCCAATAAATTTCTTTGAGACATTTCAGAATATAAGGCATCATTAATTAGGAATTTTGTTCCTCCAGGAAAATGATATGGGCTCTTCTAGAGCCTTCAATCAATTTTGCACTATCACAAATTATATTGACATTTGTTGCCTACATTCTTAAGTAGAAAAAGTATTTCATATCTTTAAGTATAGTATGCGTTGTAGCACTATTGATGAGGCACAAATTGTTGTTGTCGACAAAAGATCCTACTCGAGATAATTTCATTTTCTTCATGGAAAGAATGACATGTAGTGAAATACAAATTAGAATACAAGGTATATAAAGGCATAGAAACTAAAAGTCATAATTCATCATTGCATTAGTTTCTTTAAAACAAACATATGTATAATAAGATATTGTTTTATTGCATGTTATTATTTGATAACATAGTGATGCAGCTTAAGGATAGGGGATGATTATGCAATCAATGAATTAGTAAAAATTATTTTTTTATATTTTTTAAGTATTTTAGAAGATGGCTAATTCACTCAAAATAAGAGAAAGAGTAAGAGAGTAAATTATGTGATGTAGAAAGCAACGGTTCAGGAACAGAACTTTTAGAAAAATGAAGAAGCATACTAGAAAAGCTTGGAATTAAGAAACTCCAGGGAAGACATGCTCATGAACTTTCACAGAATAAGAATCATAGAGTAAGGGAAATATTGATTTACCCGACGATGATACGCTCCTAATGTTGGTAGAATATCTCTCGCTAGCAGGCAGGATTTCTGGATGAGAAAACTATCTTTCATGTGAGGTTCCTTGATCTCGATTCAGTGGCAAAGAAGGCATTCTTGACTTTGGAGATGAATCCAGAGAGCGATGGTGGCTTTGGAGAGAGAGGGTGGCAGCTAGGGTTCCAAGTATGGATGCCTAGAATTTAAGGAGGGTGGTGGTCGATTATGGTGGTATAAGGATTATTAGGGTTTCTTTGGTGGAGCTTGGTAGAGGAGATGGACTAGATTAGGGTTTGGTAGTAAGAACACTTCGGCCTCACGCCTGGCTCCCTCACGGGAGGATTAATTACTCAAGGCAACAGAAATCTTCGGCCTTATGTTTGGTTCCCTTATGGAGGATCAATTGCTCAAGGCAACAGAAAGAGAACTTGGAAAAAATAAATTTTTATATATGCATAATCTATTTTTTTCATTGTTTCAAGAGAATTGTTTTATAGACCTCTTATGCCATTACAAGGTAAGTGCAATAATTAGAGTAATAAATGATAGAGATTACAAAATATGATAGAATTACAGAGCAAAAATCTTCTTCCCTTCATTTGATTTGACCAAAATGGCAGCAGCAATATATAGTTCCAATTGGAGGCAAGGGACCACAAGCAAAGAAGGAAACTTTGAAGTGACATCCTTCTTTCTTTTATTTTGTCAATAAGATCCATATGTGGCGCAAGATTCTTTTCAGAATAGTTGAGATGCTGATCTTCATTTCCATTAATGCATAGCAGAGGACCATCAATTTCTTCCTTATGGGGCGCCCAAGGTTGCCATCAATGTAGGTGACGACATGGAGGGAGAAGATTGATTCCATGTCATCAATCCGGGTCAAGGCAGATCTAATGGAGGAAGAAGATTGATTTCACATCATCAATCCAGATGTAAGTGGATCCAATCTATGTAGAGCTCCAAGGTTAGGGTATGAATATGGTTGGAGAAGATCGGATGGTTGCCCAATACTGCCTAATCTGAGGGCTTCTTCTGAATATCTTAAGCAGGGTTTCAACAAGAGTAATACACTTCTCTTGAATTATTATAGGATTCAAATAAAATGAAAATGCATGACTTGGACATTGTACTAAACCAAACTTGACTGACTCAGTAAGAAACTAGACTCAACCAACTAGGAAAGATAAAAATTATTGGACTTCTAGGGTTCAGAGATCCAAATGGAACCCTGCAGCCTTTTTCTCACTCTTGCTTCTGCACCAATTCTCCTAGGATGGGAGGAACTCGATCCTGTCGAGTAAGGGTCGGTTCGACTCTGGTACTCCTCTAGCAGGTTCGGGTCCAAACTTTGCAAATCTTCTCTAGAAATCCATGCATCCTCAGATTCGGGCCGACCTTGCCAACGAACCAAGTATCGATGGTAACCTTTGTTTTGGGTCAAGATAGCTTGATCATTCAGAATCCGCTCAATCCTATCCTTTCGCTCAGGCCAAATAGTAGGTGGACACACAGGGGTGGGCTCGCTCTCAAAGGAAGGGTTAGGTCCGAAAGCCTCACTAGGTATCATCGCCGGCTCCTTATACTCTACTAAGTCTGAAACATTGAAAGTAGAGCTAATGCCTAACTTAGGAAGTAATTCCAGCACATAGGCATTGATTTTCACTTTCTTCATCACCCTAAAAGGATCAGCTCCACGAGCACGTAACTTTCTAATGGCTCCTGAAGGAAACCGCTCAGGCCTTAACCTAACCATGACATAATCTCATTCCACAAACTCTTGGGCTCATTTTCAGGAATTACTTAAGTTAATCTTTGCGCTAATCTCCCTATGCATGTTCTTAATATGCTATGCAAATGATGCTGCAGACTCGAAGACTCGTGTGTGAACAGGTAATGGAATTAGGTCAAGTGGCTTGTTTGGGTTGTATCCATGGACAATTTCAAATGGGCTCTTTCCAGTGGACCTATTGACCAAAGCGTTGTAGGCAAACTCAGCTCTAGGTAGCAACAAATCCCAATTCCTGGTATTTCTTCTATAAGGCATCTTAGAAGATTTTCTAGACTATAGTTTACTACTTCTGTCTGGCCATCAGTCTGGGGATAGTAAGCTGTGAAAAAGTTTAACTTAGTCCCTAACTTAAGTCAGAGGATCTTCCAAAAATAGCTAGTGAACCGAACATTTCTATCTGAAACTATGGTCTTAGATAAGCCATGAAGTCTAACGATCTCATCAAAGAATAGTTGGTTTACCCTAAATGCATCGAAGGTCTAGGAACAAGGCAAGAAATGGGGCCTAACTCAATTTTCTTGAGCCAAAGGTAACCCCGTGCGGCGCTAGACCCCCACAATCTAGCCAGCCTTCCCACTATCGAGACAGGACTGAGTATAAGCACTCATTTCATTGATTTCCCACATGATACAAGACACACCAGTTGGGGCAAAGACCTGCACAAGGCTGCCAAAAGGATGAAGAAGTATGCTAATCGGGGATGCCGACCCTTAGAGTTCAATGTGGGGGATCAAGTCATGCTGAAATTGACCCCACAAATCTGGAAAAGGATTAGCTGGAAGAGTGCACATCGAGGATTGATCCCACGATATGATGGTCCATTTGAAGTTGTCAAACGGGTTGAAAATGTAGCCTACAAGTTGCGGCTGCCTGACAGACTGAAAGTGCACCCCACTTTTCATGTGAGTTTTCTGAAGCCTTATTATTCAAGTGCTGATCCTTCTTGGGTATAAGAACAGCGGGCTCCTCCTACTGTGCAAGCATAGTATGAAAAGGAGATTTAGAAGATTTTGGATCATCGGACTTTAGGCCACAGTAAAAAGAATCGGCGGACATAATATCTGGTTCATTGGAAGGGTGAATCAGAAGGTGAAGCAAGTTGGGCAAAAAGGAAGCAAATCTATGGCAGTTCAAAAATGACATTGGCAAGTACCTAGCAAATATCCTTCCGAGGGCGTCGGGCTCTTCTGGTGGGGGAGGTTTGTCAGACCCAGTTTGAACCACGCTGAGTTGGCAGCGTGGGCTAGAGGGCAAAGTGGCCACGATGTGGGTTGGTGGCCGAGCCAAGACTTAGCTGCATGGAGGGGCTTTGGCTGCGTAGGGCCATGGCCATGCAGGGCCACGGCTGTACGCGCCCTTGGCCGTGCGGGCCTTGGCCATGTAGGGCCTTGGCCGCTCATGCCCAGGGCCATGCAGCACCTTGGCCGCATAGGGTCACGGCCGCACACGCCCATGGCCGCACAAGGCCTTGGCCACGCGCGTGCCCAGGGCCGTGCAGCGCCTTGCCCGCGCAGGGCCATGGCCACGCACGCCCATGGCCGTGCAGGGCTTTGGCTTCCGACCCTTCTGAAGGATTCTTGATGCCAGTGGCCGGCAACAACATGGAGGCTTTGAGGGAAAGGATGTCCTGGCTAGAGGCAATGATTGGGTTGCCTCAAACTAAGGAAGCATCTCCTTTGTGGATACAGATAGAAGCTTTGCAAGCAACCATGCTGATGCTTCAAGAGGCAGTGGTGGCTACCCAACTTCGGATGGATGAGATGGTATCGGATATTTAACTTCTCAAGTCGGCGGTGCCAACCCGTTCTCAGGGTGATGGAAGGAGCAAAATGAAGGTCCATGATCCCCACACTTACAATGGCACTCGGAGTGCCAAGGAGTTGGAAAACTTCCTTTGGAACATGGAGCAGTATTTTAAGGCTGCTTGTGTCTTGGAGGAAGAGATGGTGCCTATTTTTTGCACCTATCTAACGGAGGATGCCAAACTATGGTGGCAAACATGGACCAATGACCTTGGGCGGCCCGAAATCCAAACTTGGGAGGCCTTGAAGTAAGAATTGAAGGAGCAATTCCTCCCCTGCAACACTTCTTGGGTTGCCAGGGATGTCCTGAAGAAACTGAAGCAAGAGGGCAACGTGAGAGACTACGTGAAGGCGTTCAATTCTCTCATGTTGGATATCAAAGATATGTCTGAGACAGATAAGTTGTTTAACTTATTATCTAGCCTCCAACCTTGGGCTCAGTTGGAACTGCAGAGACAAGGGGTGACTGACTTGTTTGCTGCATCGGCTGCTACAGAGCGACTGGTGGACATCCGAGTTATCAAGCCCCCACCAAGCCCCTCGAAGAAGTCCCGCTCCACCAACAAGTTCCCTAAGAAGACTCTAAAACCGAAAGATGTTGGTGGGAAGAAAGCGAAGGGCTTTGGGAAGGCTAAGATGAAGGCCAAGGAGGATGGCTCTTCATCAAAGAAGGATAAAGGGAAGACTCCCCATCTGAGTTGTTATATCTGCAATGGGCCCCATTATTTCAAAGATTGTCCAAAAAGGGGGAAACTGAATGCTCTCATTGCGGAGGAGAGTGATTCAGATTCGGAAGGCCTTGAGCGTGTTACTCCTCTATAAATACTCAATGTTCTGCAAGCAGAGGAGACAACAACATATAGACCCTGGTTGATGTTTGTCCAGACGGAAGTGAATGGGCATCATGTCTTGTCTATGATAGACACTGGTGCCACTCATAACTTTGTTGCTGAGAAGATGGTGAATCCTTTAGGCTTGAAAGTGTCCAAGCACTTAAGCCGAATCAAGGCGGTGAATTCCCAAGCACAGGCTGTGAAGGGCATGGCCTTTGATGTCAAGTTTTCTATCGGCGAGTGGAAAGGCTGATTGGATCTGATGGTGGTGCCCTTGGATGACTTTGAAGTCATCCTTGGCAATAACTTTTTCATAGGCGCCAAAGTTGCCATAATTCCACATATGGGTGGAATTCTCATTGGAGATGAGAAGAAACCTTGCTTTGTTACTGGAAAAGGGAGGGATCCTGTTCGTAAAATGGAGTTTATCTCTGCAAGGCAGTTGGCCTGCGGATGCAAAAAGGGTCAAGGTACTTAATTACCTCGCTGCGATTATGGAGGAAGGACCAAAGAACCTATCTTTCTTAGGGGTTAATAGGGCTGGAACAGCACAAAGACTCAAACTTTTCTTAATAAACCCTTTCTTAAGTAACTCTCCAACCTATTTCTGCAACTCTAGATGTTCAGCTGGGTTCATCCTATAGTGGGGCAGGTTGTGCAAAGTGGCTCCCGGGACTAGGTTAATAGCATGCTAAATATCCCTAAGGGGTAGAAGGTAGTTAAGAATGTCTTCGGAAAAGACATCTTTGAATTCTTCTAAAATTTTTCTAACTTTCTAAGGGTGCTCTATGGGGGTTGGATCTTCCCTAGCTGTCAATATCCAAATAGGTGAACTTTCATTGATTTTTGTTCTAATTTCTTAGCATTAATTAGGTTCAATTCCGATTTCTTCTTTTTTAATTGACTCGAATCCCTCTTAATGTCATCCTTAGGTGGGGTAGGGTAAACCATAATTTTCCTTCCATTATAATTAAGGCAGTGTTTGAAATAGGGAATAAGGGAGGATATTCAGGAAATATCGCCTCTTATCCCCAAAAGCTATAACTACAGGGTATAACACTGAAAAAGTTTAACCATAGGGGATAACACATGTTTAACCATGGGTTATCCCTTGAATTTATTCCTTAGGAACCCCAGGAATAACTAGAGCTATCCCTTGATGGCAAAGCTGTTATTTAAAAAAGGTGATTATCCTTTCAGTTATCCCCTGAATAAATGCTATCATGTACACTTATCCAGGGATAGCTTTTTGAAAACCAAACACTACCTAAAGAAATACAAATTTGATCGGCCAAAAAGGGTTGCATCACGATCGAACAACCAAGGCCTACCCAGAATGAGACTGCTTACTCCCATGGGTAAGACATCACACCATATCTTTTCCTGATAAGACTGAAACTGGATTTGGATTAGGCATCTCATCTTGATAGATATATAGGTAGAATCTATCTATGACAATTTATAGGGGTTAGGATGTGAAACAGGGGTTAATCCTAGAGTTTTGACTGCACTGGATGAAATGGCATTAACACAACTTTCACTATCTATGATGAGTTTGCAAACCTTATCCCCTATCTTGAGAAAAGTTTGTAGGATGTTAGTCCTACGCCAATCCTCCTCCTAAACTTTGGTTTGAGATGGATGCACCTTACAACTCCTAATAGGTCAATTCCTCTCCTCCTCATACTCCTCAACTAAATTCAATCCAGCCTCATAAATTTCTTCCTCACATTCCTCACTAGTCTCATGATTTTCTTCCTCAAACTCACCTATGTGTAAGGACCTGGCTCACTGGCTAGCGAAGTGGCCGGTCTTATGACACCTAAAACATGCTGAGTTGGGAATAGGGGTCCTATAGGTTTTGGGTGTCTTACCCTTGTTATTTGATCTATTCATTGGGGTGCCTAGGTTGGGTCTACTATTTGGGGTTTGACTAAGTCCTGGTCTCTGGGTCGAGGTATCAGTCCTGGAAGGTTCTGGTCGCCAGAACATGGATTGTCTCTAGAACGTCTCACAATTTCTAGCAACTTGGTAAGCTTGCTCCACTTCTCTCAAATATAGTTTCCTCTGGATATCTTCACTTAGACCATCTCTAAACCTAGACAGGGTGGCCTCTTCCAACTCAACAATATGACATCTGAGGACAAATTCATCAAATTTCTTGATGTACTCAGAAACGGTTTTGTTGCCTTGGCTTAACCTTTGCCATTGGTCTAAGAGTTTCTGTTGGTAGGACATGGGTGCATACTTCTCTCTTAATCTAACCTTCATGGCTCTCCAGGTGGTTATGGAAACATCACCTCTTCATCTAATCAACATCTCAATATTCCCCCAGTATAACCTAGCCTGTCGAACTAACCTAAGTTTGGTAAATTTATATTTTCTCTCTTCGGTCATCTCGTACCATTCAAAATATTGATCAATTTTACCTTCCCAATCGACATACACCTTAGGGTCTAAACTTCCATAAAAGTGGGTGCTTCTAACTTGATATTCCTAAGAATTCTCTTATCTGGGTCCACAATATCAGGATTTGGTCTCCTGTGGTAGTACTCTGAATCACGGTTTGGGGCTCTTCTAGGTTCAGGTAGACGAGGGTCTAACTCAGGCTTAGTCTTGGTCTCACGATTCTCCTCTAGGGATTTCACTCGGTCATTCAATAGGGTCAACTATTCAGTAATGGTCCTAAGCATGGCTCCAAAATCATTTTCCATGGGTGGGTCTAATGGTGACTAATTCTGACTTGGTTGGCATGGGGCTCCTGATCTGGTGGTCATACACGACTCAAGCAAGCACACAAATGACTCAAGAATGACTTGTACTATAGTTTACAAGACCTAGCAGTCCAAGTAAAGTGAGTCGACTAGGTCACAACCACGATAACAAGTATGCTGTCCACTGGCCAGGTAAGAGATGGGGTTATGGGAGGCTCCCTCCGCTTTCACAGGGACCTAATAATAACCACAAGTCCACTTAAGGTGTTTGCCGTTTGACCCCAAGCCTTAGACACCAGCTTCTAGACACAAATGTTGACTTGGGTGTAACTAGTTTTTCCAAGTTAAGTTGAACTGAACTCGTAGGTGCCCCTAATGCTCAATTAAGTGCTACTCGATTTTAAAATTAAGGCTTAGGTTCACAATGCAGATTGGTGGTTTTCTGGGACAAGGAAGGGTAATAAAATCCCCACCTTATCTTAGATGCTCGGTGCCCTTAAATAACTTAAAGAAGATGAACACTCAAGACACGAATTAGCGTGTTGGGTCCTCAACCATAAAGATTCACATCCTGCCTTGGCTCATTGCTTCTATGGGTCATAGATATTTGCATATACCCGCTCAGGAGGAGTGACACTTAAGGTTTAGGAATGCAATAATAAAAATTTCAGTAGGGTTTGATTTTAGTACCAGCAGGTTGCAGAAAATCTCAAAAATAATAGTAAGGAATTTAATCATGAAATTTTATATACACATAGCAGAGGCATGGTAAAATACCAAAAAATAATTTTAAATTAAAATAATCATGTTTTGATGGGTTTCATAATAGAGAAAGTTGCAGGTCACATGTAGAAATTACAGCAGAATAGAAATCTACTGTGCGATGCAAAACAGGTCTAACCTATGCTCTGATACCAAGATTGATGTAGCACAAGGGTAGAGGGTGATTATGCAATCAATGAAATAATGAAAATTAATTTTTTTTATATTTTTTAAGTATTTTAGAAGATGGCTAATTCATCCAAAAATAAGAGAAAGAGTAAGAGAGTAAATTATGTGATGTAAAAAGTAACGGTTCAGGAACAGAACTTTTAGAAAAATGAAGAAGCATGCCAGGAAAGTCTGGAATTAAGAAACTCTAGGGAAGGCATGCTCATGAACTTTCACAGAATCAGAATCACAGAGTAAGGGAAAGGTTGATTTACTCAATGATGATGCGCTCCTAATATTGGTAGAAGATCTCTCGCTAGCGGGCAGAATTTCTGGATGAAAAAACTATCTTCTACGTGAGGTTCCTTAATCTCAATTCAGTGGCAAAGAAGGCATCCTTGGCTTTGGAGATGAATCCAGAGAGCGACGACAGCTTTGGAGAAAGAGGGTGGCGGATTTGGAAATAAGTCAAGAGAGGGGCGGTTGTTTTGGAATGAAGGGAGGGCGGTGGCTAGGGTTCCAAGTATGGATGCCTAGAATTTAGGGAGGGTGGTCGATTATGGTGGTATGAAGATTAGGATTTCTTTGACGGAGCTTGGTAGAGGAGATGAACTAAATTAGGGTTTGGTAGTAAGAACACTTCGGCCTCATGCCTGGCTCCCTCACGGAGGATCAATTGCTAAGACAACGAAAATCATTGGCCTCACGCCTTGCTCCCTCATGGAGGATCAATTGCTCAAGGCAACAGAAATCTTCGGCCTTACTCCTAACTCCCTCATAGAGGATAATTGCTAAGGCAACAGAAAGAAAACTTGAAAAAAATAATTTTTCATATATTCATAATCTATTTTTTTATTGTTTCAAGAGAAGGGTTTTATAGACCTCACATGCCATTACAAGGTAAGTGCAACAATTAGAGTAATAAATGATAGGGATTACAAAATATAGTAGAATTACAAAGAAAAAATCTTCTTTCCTTCATTTGATTTGACCAAAATGACCGCAGCAATATATAGTTCCAATTGGAGGCGAGGGACCACAAGCAAAGAAGGAAACTTTAAGGGGACATCCTTCTTTTTTTTTTTTTTTTTTTGTCAATAAGATCCATATATGGTGCAAGATTCTTTCCAGAATGGTTGAGATGCTGATCTTCATTTCCATTAATAAATAGTAGGGGACCACAGATTTCTTCCTTATGGGGCGCCCAAGGTTGCCATCATTGTAGGTGACGACATGGAGGGAGAAGATTGATTCCATGTCATCAATCCGGGTAAAGGCAAATCTAATGGAGGGAGAAGATTGATTCCACGTCATCAATCCAGGTATAAGCGGATCCAATCTATGCAGAGCTTCAAGGTTAGGGTATGAATATGGTTTGAGAAGATCGGATGGTTGTCCAATACTGCCTAATCTGGGGGCTTCTTCTGAATATTAGGGTTTCAACAAGAGTAATACACTTCTCTTGAATTATTACATAACTCAAATAAAATAAAAATGCATGATCTGAACATTGGACTAAATCAAACTTGACTGACTCAGTAATAGACTGGACTCAACCAACTAGGAAAGATAAAATTACTAGACTTCTAGGGTTCAAAGATCCAAATGTAACCCTACACCTTTTTCTCACTCTTGCTCCTGCACCACATAGGCATTCTTAAAATCAACCTTATACATTCATGCTATCAATTAGACAAACATTATTTTCTTCTGGTTGGATAAAGAAGTCAGCCACAATCAGATCATCAAGTTCAGTATCAGAAGGGCCACATTCAGAAACAAAATTTATTTCCATCCTTTTCTTATTCTTTTTTCAATGATTCCTGATAAAGTTCGATGAGGTGTTTGGCGTACGATAGGTACGCGACCAATGACCCTTCATTCCACAACGATAGCATGAGTTTTTCACCAATTTTTTTTACTTAAGTCCCCTTTGCCTTTCTCAATTTTCTTCTTATTTTTCTCTCACTTCAGGTGGTGAGAAGGAGTTTTAACATGACCACCATGATAACCAAATTGCCCTCGACCACGTCTGCATCCACGGCCATGTCCACAACCACTTCTTTGTTTATAAAATTGATATGTAGTCGCATTCAATTCAGGGAATGGTACAGAGCCATTGGATGGGCTTCATGGTTTTTTATTAAAAGTTCATTATTTTGTTCAGCCACATGAAGGCAAAAAATTAGCTCAGAATATTTCTTAAAACCCTATTCATGATATTGCTATTGCAGGTGCAAATTGAAAGCATGAAAAGTGAGAGATTTTTTTCAGCATATCCTCATTAGTGACTTTTTCTCCACATAATTTCAATTGGGAAGTAATTTTGAACATAGCTGAATTGTATCACTTACTGTCTTATATTCTTGTAGACGTAAGTGCATCCAGTCATAACGAGCCTTAGGGAAAATGACTATTTTTTGATGGTCATAATGCTCTTTTAGGCTATTCCAAAGGACAAGGGGGTCTTTTATCGTTAGGTATTCAACTTTCAATCCCTCGTCAAGGTGGTGTCGTAGAAAGATCATTGCTTTTTCTTTGTCTTGGTTGGATGACTCATTACCATCTTTAATTGTATCACCAAGGGTATTAGCCTCCGGATGGATTTCAGCATCAAGTATCCATGATAGATAATTTTTGCTCGTGATATCTAGTGCCATAAAATCAAGTTTTGCCAAATTTGCCATAACAATACTATCAAAACACACAAAGTAAATTAGTACACAACCTTTTATTAGAATAAAAATTATTTCAAATTTATCAAGGAATAGAGACAATCGTATATATAAATGATATTTACTTCAATAAAAGTTTCAACAAATATAAAATGATAAGGTAGAGAGTCGTGTTGATAACGTGTTATATAATTAAAGAGTAATAATAGATCAAAGAGACTAAGAAAAGAAAGTTTTGGAATATATTCTCTTTTATTTTATCCGTCTTTTATTTCATATGTATCTTATTTCATCCATCATTTTAAATACATTTCATGCCATCTATTTATAGGCAAATGGTAAAAAGATGTTACAGGTAATACCAATAGACATAACCTTCCTTGGAATACCAATGGACACAATTTTATAACTTGATATAACAATACATATAGGCATGTATGCACACACAAATATTATACATACATACATAAATACATACACACACACACACACACACACACACACACACACACACACACACACATATATATATATATATATATATATATAATATTTTATTCATATCCATATACACATTATGTTATGAGCGAATATCATACCAATGCATTCCACATACATAAACATGACAATGTCATGGATTAAGGGGTCAACATCAAAGTTGTTAACGATGAGGGTGCCCGCAAGAGAGCAAGTAGCGTAAGCCTTGAAGATGGCATGGAGGGCAAAGCAGACAGGTGGAAAGGATAACTGACGGGAGATAAAAGAAGGTGGAGCAAAGAAAAAGGGAGGCAGGTAAAGTCCACGGTAGAAGTAATGGGCGTGAGCCTCCACTGGGACTCAAGGGTGAGAAGAAGAAGAAGAATGCCGAGGAGGAGAGAAGGGAGTCAAGATTTTTTATTATTTTAATTAAAATACCTACACGAACAGCAACAAATCATCTCACCGTATTTTGATTGCAAATCAAAATATATTGTAGATCCCATGATTAGAAAATACCTACAGTATATGTAGTTTTGGATTAAATCTTGTAATAAATAACACATATGTCGCAAAGCCTATATTAAACCTAGTTAGCCGATGCTGACTCTAAATAGCTTTTGTGTTAAAAAAATAACTAATTAATAATTAATAAATATAAATATATTATCATACTTTAAACAATTTTATATAAGATAAAAAAAATTAAAGTACTTGTAACTTAAGTTCATCTGCTACTAATTAACTTTCACTCCATATAATTTTAACCTTACAACAATAATAACAACAAATGTTCCAGTCCTATCAAAGTCGACTCAAGTGCTTCATCCTTGCAACACCAAGAACAAATGGTATTAAAGCCGATTCGATGCTCTATTCTTACAACACCAACCCATCAACTTCTACACACTCTGCTTCGATCCAAAACCACGTGGCCTAAAAACATAAGTGAATTTGAGTTATAATCACATAATACTTTCTTTTAAATCTAATATAGAACTATTTTTCGGATGTTATAATTTAATGTAAAGAGTTTTTTCTTCTACAAGCTATTTCACAAGCTCATTTGATATAACAGTAGTTTATACCAAGCTGTCATACAATACCCTTCTTTACTTGTTTTAAGTTACCAAATGGTAAAAATAAATAAATAATGCTTTTTGCATTAAATTTTTTTTCTTTTTCGCCTTCTTCTTAAAGGACCGCTATAATGAGTAGGTTTAATGTAATTTTTAATTTTTATGTTCCTTGATGAAGAGGAGTTGTCATTTATGCTTCCTTTTTTATTTTTTTTGGTACAAACGGGTGATCACACCACTCTAGGGTGACTCAAACCCAGACTATCATAATACAAAAGAAGGTTCAAAACTGGAGGATAACAATCACCGGGCTTCCAGCACCAGAAACCAGAATGGTCAGCCACCCTAGCGGCGATCCAATCAGCTGCTGAGTTGGCTTCTCTGAAAATATGTCTGATATGTATACTATGAATCCCGTGGAGAAGGAAACGAATATTGAAGATCAACGGGTTGGGCGGCAGCTGATTGCACTGATCCTGACGGAGCCACCGAATCACCGTGAGGGCATCACCCTCGAGGATAGTACGACAGGTGCCAAGAAAGCGAATAGCATAGGCAACACCTGCCCAAGCGGCATAAAGCTCTACAAGCGGCACAGAGGAATCGAGGAGGCCAAATCCGTCAGCAAAAATCAGAGTTCCATCAGAACTCCGAATGACATAACCCGCTCCAGCAGATCTACCACGAACACTCCCATCAAAGTTGATTTTGACAAACCCTAAAGGCGGGGGTTCCCAAGAAATAAAGACCGTTCTCCGGTGCGCTGCCGAGACAGCATGGTAATCCCAGTGGCCAGGGCTGTCAAAATTACAAGCCAAACGATGGGACGTGTACTCAGTAGATAAGGACAAGGCAATCCGCACAACCCTGAATGACGGAGTCGGCTCCTGGGTAAAGACAATCCGGTTCTGGGATAACCAGATTTGGTAAGCAATGTAAGCCCTTGTCGAGCCCTGCTTGTAGCTGCCTCTCCTAACATCCTGTCTGATCAAGTCAAGAGAGGATAGACAAAGAGAAGATGAAGCAACAACCCAAGGCCGGTCGCTAGCAATCTCCCAAATATGCCTAGCTCTAAGACAAGTGAAGATGGCATGATCCACCGACTCCTCGTCAAGGCCACATATCGGACATGTAGGCTGAATCCCCAGGCCACGTCTAGAAAGCACGGAGCAAGTAGGAAGGCAATTCCGTGCAACCTTCCATAGAAAGAGATGAACCCTGGGGTGAATGGGAAAGCATCAAATCCAAGCCAAATCAAGCAGCGGGCGGGAAGGAGCTCTGTAAATCTGGATAATGTCCCTGATAGGAGCGCGCGGTAGACAAGATCGCCTCCAAACCCTGATATCGGAGGAATGACCCGGGGAAAGAGGGATAGCAGTTATACGACGCATAAGCTCCTCCCCAAAGTAACGGGACAACAGAGGGGTAGACCAGGAAGAATGATCGTGAGCCGTGAGATCACTAACATGCATGCCAGGAGGAATGTCAGTGCTGACAAACGTAGGCCATCGGGACAAAGGAAGATCAGCGATCCATGAATCAGAAGTAACATCCACGGAAACACCATTGCCCAGAATCCAGGAGATGCTGTGAAGGATGGTCGGAGCATGAGTGCAAACCTCTTTCCAGAAGAATGATTGACCCCGAGCAGGCTGCAGGTTAGAGGTGGAAGACCAATCCCCATACTTGGCCTGCATAAAAGAACTCCACATACAGTGTGGATCAAGCAAAAATCGAGTAGCGTGCCTAGTAATCAAGGCCTCCCTCCAAACAGTAAGGGACTGGATCCCAAGACCTCCCTCGGAAATCGGCAAACAGATATAGTCCCAAGCTAATAGATGAACACCATGACCATCCTGAGATGAACCCTAGAGAAAATCTCTAAAGTAATGCTCAATCTTCCTTAGACAGGTCAATGGGACAGCAGCATTAGACAAGAGATAGAGAGGAAGAGATGTGAGCACCGATCGAATAAGAGTAATCCTCGCCATCATAGAAAGCCCAGTGACCTGCCACCCCTCAAGCCGATCATGGATCCTCAGCTCAAGCTTACTAAATCTGAGATCCTAGGCCTTCTGCCCGTAATAGGAATACCCAGGTAAAAGAGGCAATCCGACTGCAAAGAGATCCCCATGATCTACTTAATAGTCCCAAAATAGAAGAAGACACCCTCGGACTAAAGCAAATTACAGACTTAGAAGTGTTAACTTTCTGACCAGAGGCAGAGTAGTAGATCTAAAGAATAGAAGCAAACCTGGCCGTATTGGCCACAGTAGCCCTGCCCAGGAAGATGCAGTCATCAGCAAAGAGCAAATGAGAAATCCCAGGTCCCTGAGGACCAGCCCGATAAGGGTCAAGAACAGAATCCTGCTGAGCTTGACAAAGAGCCCGAGATAAAGCATCAACCGATATAACAAACAGAAATGGGGAAAGAGAACATCCCTGTCTCAACCCAACCTCAAAATGGAAGTAATCAGTCCGGTCTCCATTAATGAGGATGGAGAAAGACGGACGCTGAATACAGGCCATGATCCAATCTATAAACAACTGCTAAAACCCAAATTCCTGAAGAGAGTAACGCAAGAAATCCCAATTCACTTTATCATAGCCCTCTCCATATCCAGCTTAATAGCCATAAGCCCCTGATGGCCAGAAGCATGACGAAGGTCATGCATGAACTCCTGAGCAAGTAAGGCATTATCAGTAATACTGCGCCCTCTGAGGAAAGCCCCCTGCTTTGAAGAAATGAGGCGAGGAATAACCCAACACATCCTAGAGACCAGGAGATGAGCACAAACCTTGTATAAGGTAGTGCATAAACTAATGGGCCGGAAGTGCTGGGGGCTGGAAGCATCTGGTCTCTTAGGAACCAAGGTAATGAAAGTTCGATTCCACTCAGAGGGAATAGATTTACGATGGAAGACAAGCTGGATCGCCTGAACTAAGTCCTCCCTCATAATATCCCAATAATGACGAAAGAAAAATGGAGGAAAGCCATCCGGTCCAGGGGCCTTATCCGCACCAAGCTCCCACAACGCCAACCGAATATCCTCTGAGGTAATGGGCCGAATCAGAGAGTCATTCTCAGCCGCAGTAACAGTATTAGGAGACAGAATAGGGTGAACTGGGACCCCATCACCAGCCTGCTCAGTCCACCTGCTATGAAAGAAATTAAGAAACTGAGCCTGAATCACCTGAACGTCCTCCTGGAGCCGACCCTCCTCATCAGCTATATGTCTAATACGGTTTCCCGTCCTGCATTTCTGAGTGGCCTGATGAAAAAATCTAGTATTGCAGTCCCCTTCCTAAATCCACTGAATACGGGACCGCTGTCTCTAGAAAGTCTCCTGCTACAACAGAAGGGAATGGTGGAACGCCAGGCTAGATCGCAGGGATGAAAGGTCGTCAAAAGAAAGAGAACCCTCCAAGTCCTCTTTAGCCTGGAGCGAAGAGATGGTAGACTCAACCTGCTCCACCTGTCTGTCAATATCCCCAACCTCCAGTCTATGCCAGCTAGAAAGGCAGCGTCTGGCAAGGGCAAGACGTCTGGAGAGCCGATAAATAGCATTACCTCTAACAGGTAACCGCCAAACCTGAGAGATGATAGCGCGAGCAGTAGGATAAGAGGTCCAAAACTTCTCAAATCTGAACTGCCTATGCCGCTGAGAGGTGATATCAGTAGAGATAAAGACAGGACAGTGGTCCGAGGCAATTCTAGGCAAGTGAGTGACAGTGACAGAAGGATAAAGTTGGAGCCAACTAGAAGAGGCCAAGGCCCTATCCAATCTCTCCCAGACTCTAGCTGAACCCTGCCAGTTATTGCACCATGTAAACTGCGGTCCCTGAAACCCCAAATCCAAAAGACCAGCACATGAAATAAAGTTCCTGAACTCAGCACGGCCCATAGAGCCAAAAGAAGCCCGACCTCCTCTCTTCTCAGCAGCACCCAAAATACAATTAAAGTCTCCAGCAATGAAGGAGGGAAACCCCTGGTTAAGAAGAGACTGAATCTCAGACCAAAGCACCCGACGCTCCCGGAAATCAGTGCTGGCATAAACACCCGAAAGAAGCCAAGGTCTAGCACTACCCTCAGAAATGACCAAGGCAACCTGCTGCCCACAGCTATGGAAAGCATCCACTTTGATACTCTCGTCCCTCCATAAAGCAACAATGCCCCCCGAAAGACCATTGGACTCAACAGCATACGAAACCCAAGCTCGTGCGATCTGTCTTCGAAAACGGGCCAGACTAGCCCAGGAAAGCCGAGTCTCCAACAATATACAAATATCAAAAGAATGAAGCTGCATAAGCCTCCCAAATGAGGAGCGAAACGATGGTTTCAATGCTCCTCTCACATTCCAGATGAGAATCTTCATTGTGAAACTGGATTGGGGAGATCCCTGACTATCACCCCTGACATCTCCACAGAACAGTCCAAATTTCCCAAGCCTTTGCAATGAATAGCCTGGTCAGATTCCATCAAAACCTCCGTAACACCTGGGATCACCTCAGTGCAACCCAGGGATCCCATATCAGCACAATCAACTGTCCGGACGGAGTCCATCAAAACAGCTAAGTCAGATAACTGAATGGCCTGCTTCAGCTGATGAACAGCTGATTCATGAGTGCCAGAGTCCAAGAGGGTCGGAAGATTTAGCTTAGAAGCTGTCCCCGATGGGGGCCCTACCCGACCCCGGGCCTTCTTAGCCCCAGGGCCTAACTGGACCGAAGACCCCCGGCCAACCACCGATGACGCGGCAAATGTAAAGGCTGCCTTATCCCCAGCTCTACTGATAAGAGAGGCTTTACCTTTAACTTTGGAAGATCGGGATGGCATCCTTATGGAAACGGGCTCCACTGGTCGGGCCCGCTTGGAGGGACCCGAGACTGAGTCCTTGCTAGTACAAATCTCAAGGGCCAATTTTGGAAAATTAGTGGCCTTATCACATTCAGACATTTTGGAATCAGCCTTAGGAGTTTCAGACAGAATAACCTCCTCGGCTGATTCTTGAAACTTGGCTACAGTGCCAACCGGCACGCTTGAAGACCTCCTGGGATCAGCCCGGTTTTCATTAGCAAACGCAATAGGGACTGAAACCAGTGAAGATCCCTCTGCTGGAAGCTGCACCCCAAGCTCCTGAGTGATCTCCTCAACTGACTCAGCGTCCGCCGACACATTCCTACCAGCCACCTTGCCAGGAGACAGCACCGAAGAGCCAGAGGGAGGAAGCCGACGCCGAGCGATCTTCTTCGGGATAGACCAGCCATCCTTAGAGACAGTGGAAGAACCAGGGGACAGCCGATCACCCATCGACTGGACTGGAATCAGCGCCGGAGGAGGCCAACGACGCCGGACTGCTGCCATCCATGGCCCAAATGATGGAGCAGCCGCAGAAGAAGATCTCTCCCCCTCTTGCTTGCAAGGACCGGTGAGGTGCAGCGAAGCACACTGGTCACAGATGCCTTCCACGTTCTCAAAGGAGAACTGCTGCCAGAATGGGACACCGATTCCACGAACCCTGGCCCCTGGCCGGAGAGGAAGACCCAGATCCACTTGGACGCAAGCTCGAGCAAAACCACCACGTTTCCGGGCCCTTGTCGACTCGTCGGAGTATAAGAAATCCCCAGCCACCGAGAGGATGGAGGAGAGAATGTGTCCGCCCAGAATTC
Organism: Calamus simplicifolius; assembly: GCA_900491605.1. Taxonomy (NCBI): domain Eukaryota; kingdom Viridiplantae; phylum Streptophyta; class Magnoliopsida; order Arecales; family Arecaceae; genus Calamus; species Calamus simplicifolius. The sequence goes on along the minus strand of UESW01002708.1, from coordinate 85,511 downwards.
CAAAGGAAGCAGAGGAAGCCGAACCCAGACCAGCGCTTGCAGCAAAGTATCGTCCGCTGGAATAAATTCCGGCACCCAATCGGCCACGGCTAGAACCTGCCCGTTAATCACCAATGGCCTCTCCAGTAATCGAATTTTGGATTGAGAAGCAGGAAAACGGATCAGGTAGTGCTTATGGGCCAAAGGAACCACCTCGATCTCTCCCGGCAAACCAGAGCGATGCAGTTCTCTGACGATTGCCTCCGACGGCACCCACTGAGAGAGAGAACGAGCCAGCACAGCCTTCACGCCCCAGGCATTGACCTCATTCTCCAGCGAACTGACCGGAACTTGGATAATGTCCGGGAATAGATGGATCAATTCCTCCACCTCCGCCGGGGAAGGAGAAGGAGAATCCCAGCCGAAGCGACCCAAGGAAGGACGACTCCACGGACTGCCTGTCTTCACGAATCCTTTGGAGAAGCAGGACCAAAGGCAGAAGAGGGCACCATGCCGGCTGGAGCTTGCAAAGCAGACACCACTCGATCAACACCGGAACCCACCTCCTTCTTCCCGGAGCCCCTCCCTAAGATAACCCCATCTGAGGCCATAGCAGAGGAGGGGATGGCAGAAGGAATAGACCGACGAAGGCACGGCCGGAGAAGATGCAGATCGCCGGAAATCGGGAAAGACAAAGGCAGAAACATGAATCTTAAAGACCAAACTCAGGGGACAGCTCCGCTCCCGATATGGCATTTCATTCCATTCATTTATGCTTCCTTCACTAACTGTATTATGTCCACCAAGATTGGCTCGCTCTTTTATTCCTTAATTTTTTCACTTAATGATTAACGATCTCTCTTCCTCTTCCTCTTCCTCTTCACACTTCCCTTTTAAATCCTCCCTCCATGATTGATGGTCCCCTTCATATTCCTCTTTAGACTTCATGTATTGCAACTTCGTTGACCCTCAGCACCAAAAGATCCTTTCTTCTTCCTTTTCACCCAATGCTCATCCGCCATCACCCATCCACATCCACCGTTTCTCTTCCATCACGGCATACCATTAGCCACCCGAATCCTAAAGGTTGTTTTCTCTTTCTTACTCATAATTGCATCCTTTTCCTCTTCCTCTTTTTAATTCTTCGTCTGTTTTTTCTTATCGACTATTGGAATTTCATTATGTATTTCTACAGGCTCGCTGAGTAATACTCTAAATTTAGTCCCACATTGGATAGAACAAAAAGTGTTAATATACTTATAATTTAAGTCTACTTGTTATCTATTAACTTTTGCTTGAGTTTTTGGGTTACGTGATTTTGGCCTATTAATTAGATTAGCGACAGAAGAAGCTACACAGAAAATATAACTTACTTTCAAAACTTTATAAAATTGCCATCACTAAACGTTACTAGAACTTTGATATTACCTTTTTTTGTGATGGATGTAATAATTTTGACAAAATTGTCAGCATTAAATTTTACTAGAAATTTGATATTACCATTGCTTCATGGCAAGTGATCATCAAGCCTTACTATTGGGGAATGTGGTTATTTATGACGAGATTTGAATTAGTGAAAAACAAGCTGGGGTACAGGTGAGATGATCAGAAAGCAAGAAAGACTGATGCTATAATTTAACAAAACAAACGTTTCAACCTAAGTTCTTGAGTATTGAAGGCAAAGACAGAGTAGAGAATATATACATAAGGTTTGGAAGACAAAGTAAACAATCTGTACGGAAGGTTTAGTTAGAATCCATATCAAATATTTTTAGGTTACCATATAAATAGTTTGGCTATCTAATAAGAGGACTCTTAGTTTTTATTGATACAAAGATGATATATTTATTATTGAAGTTGGAAGGGCATTGCAAGTTGATCTGGAGGTCTTACTATAACTTAGAGCATATGTGAATGGTTCATATGTCCCGCCTAAGTTTGAAAATAAATGCATGAATTTTTCTCTCTTTTTTGCATTTTAAAATGTTTGCTACTAAATGATAGAATAAAACTGTTTTGCAAGATTTACAAGCCTGGTTATCTACTGCCATGTAATTGATGACAGATATGAAATTCAAAGTAATTAAAAGATGAAGCTGGATCAAAGAGGATGTTTTAGGTATTTTATGTCAGAGTTATAGATTTTATTTGTTGTAGTTTAGATCACTCCCAAGCATTGAGGGGGCTTACTCCGTTAATGCTTTTAATAGGTTTATTTATGCAGAAATTTAGTTACCAATGATCAAAGGTTTAACTATCATGCTTTTTTAATATATACATTTTTTTAATCAAACTTCAGTCTTATTGATCATTGTTCAATGCTTTCAGATATCTGCTTAATGCTTTTGTCTTGAATTTCTCTTTATTTATAACACCATCCATCTATAACCAAAAGTATGATTGAATTTGCTATCACTGAACTATAGCATCTCTTAAATGCTTCAATTCTCATAATTCTATGGTGTCAACACTTTTGGCATGCACTAAAAATGGTTTCTCAATCTCTCAATTTTGTTTTGGCCTACAAAATAGCCAATATCCACTTTTCTACCTAAAATTTCTCTTAACAAGAAATGGAACCAATTTTTCTTGCTTTGAGCCAGGACAATCTACTCGGGGACCATTTATTTCTAGGACTACCTTCCAGCATAACCCACATACATTATTGATGGCACTATTATTCCTAAACCCGAAAGGGATTGGAATGATAATGATAGGAAAATGGCACAGCTCAATGCTAAGGCCATGAATGTCTTGTATTGCTCTTTAGATGCTAATGAATTTAATAGAATCTCCACATGTAATTTCGCAAAGGAGATTTGGGATAGATTAGAGGTTACCCATGAGGGTACCAATCAAGTTAAAGAATCTAAGATCAACATTCTAGTGCACAAATATGAATTATTTAGCATGGAACAAACTGAAACTATAGCATGCATGTACACTAGATTTACTGATATTGTAAATGGTTTGAAAAGTTTAGGCAAAACATATTCTAACTCTGAACTTGTTCGTAAAATTCTCAGGTCACTTCCAAGAACGTGGGAAGCGAAGGTGACAGCAATCCAAGAAGCAAAGGACCTCAATACCTTACCCTTAGAAGAGCTTCTAGGATCCCTAATGACCCATGAATTGACCATGAAGCAGCACATGGAAGAGGATGTGAAAAAGAAAAAGACCATAGCTCTTAAGGCTGCTGAAAGTGAGAAGAGCTGTAGTGAAAATGATGATGATGATGATGATGATACAGCTCTTCTAGCAAGAAAATTCAAAAGATTCATGAGGAGAAAGAAACCCTTCCACAAAAAGAAATTTGGAGCTAAGATGGAAGGAGAAAAAGAAAAAGATAAGGACAAGGACAACGAGAAAGAGCCCTTGATTTGCTATGAATGTAAGAAACCGGGGCATTATAGATATGATTGTCCTCAACTGAAAAAGACTTTCAAGAAGAAGAAGAAAGCCTATGTTGCAACTTGGAGTGATAGTGATGAATCTTCTTCAGAGGAAGATCAAAAGGAAGTTGCAAACATTTGCTTTATGGCAAACGACGACAGTGAGGTAAGTTCTGAAAATCCTTGTGATGACTTTGCTTTTGATGAATTGTTTGATGCTTTTAATGAACTTGTTGGTGATTTCAAAGTTTTAAAAAAGAAATATAAGGTTTTGAAAAATGAAAATTTAACTTTCATTAAAGAAAAAGAAAATCTTATTAATGAAACTAAAGTGCTGAAATCTGAAAAAGAAAATTTGACAAAAGAAAAGGAATCAATTTCAAATGAAAATGATAAATTAAAGAAGGAAGTTGATAAATATAAAATATTATTGATAAATTCACTTATAGTTCTGAAAAACTTAATTTATTGTTAAGTAATCAAAGAGCATATATGATAAGGCTGGTTTAGGTTATAGACCTAACTTAAAGCAAAAATTTGTCAAAAACTTTTTAGAAAGGAACAAAACAATGATAATGTTACATGTCATTACTGTAACAAGAAGGGACACAAAGTTTTTGAATGCAATTTTAAGAAAATTGACAAGAAGTTAAATAATAAAGGAAAGAAGATATGGGTTCCCAAAGGAACAGTCTTTTATGCTACTAACCATGAAGGACCCAAGAAGGCTTGGGTACCTAAAATAAGACTTAATTATTTTTGCAGGAGTGTCTTGCAGCCAAAAGATCAAAAGAAAGTGGTATCTGGATAGTGGCTGCTCAAGACACATGACGGGTGACAAAGATCAATTCATCACCCTTGAAAGCAAAAGAGGTGGAGTAGTTACATTTGGTGATAATGGTCAAAGGCCAAATCATGGGCATTGGTAAGATTCAAATAACTCCATCTACTATATTGATAATGTTTATATGTTGATGGTTTAAACATAATCTAATAAGTATTAGTCAATTATGTGATAAAGGTTTTAAAGTATCTTTGAAGCTTCTGTTTGCACTGTTACTAATCCCATTGATAATAGCATTATTTTTATTGGTAAACGCTATGGCAATGTATACTTAATTGATTTAGATAATTTATCTACAAGTAATCATTGCTTAGTTGCTGATAATGCTAAATGAATGAGATTGGTTGGCTGTGGCATCGTAGATTAGGTCATGCAAGCACACACCTAATTTCAAAATTAATTAAATGGATTTAGTAAAGGATTCCACAACTAATTTTGAAAATAATAAAATATGTGATGCATGTCAATTTGGAAAACAAACAAGAAATTCTTTCAAATCTAAAATGTTGTTTCAACTTCTAGGCCACTAGAGCTACTTCACATGGACCTTTTTGGACCTACTAGAACCACAAGTCTAGGAGGAAAGAAATATGGTCTAGTGATTGTAGATGATTACTCTAGATCACTTGGGTATATTTTTAGCTCACAAAGATGAGACTTTCTCATATTTCTGAAATTCTTCAAGAAAGTCACAAATGAGAAAAACACTACCATAGTGTCTCTAGAAGTGATCATGGAACTGAATTTGAAAATCACTTATTTGAAAAATTTTGCATGAAAATGGCATACATCATAATTTTCTGCACCTAGAACACCACAACAAAATGGAGTAGTTGAAAGGAAAAATAGAACTTTAGAAGACATGGCCCGTACCATGCTATGTGAAAGCAACTTACCAAAATACTTTTGGGCGGAAGCTATAAACACAGCATGTTACATTCTTAATAGAGCCTAATTAGACCAATCCTTAAGAAAACACCTTATGAACTTATGGAATCAATAGAAAACCAAACATAAGTTATTTTCATGCATTTGGTTGTAAGTGTTTCATTCATAATAATGGTAAAGATAATCTAGGAAAATTTGATGCAAAATCTGATGAAGGCATTTCTAGGATATTCAACATCTAGTAAAGCATATAGAGTATTTAACAAGAGAAAGCTTAGTTGTAGAAGAATCCATTCATGTAGTGTTTGATGAATCTTTAGCATCAAGTTCAAAAGATTGATGATGAGGAAGATACAAACATTTAGAAAGAGATATTGAAAAATTATAATGTATCTTCAGATCATGAACAAGAAGCTAAAGATAATGATTCTCCTAAGGTTGATGTGTTGATACAAATCAAATGATATAGATCTACCTAGAGATTGGAGATATGCTTATGGTCATCCTAAGGAATTAATTATAGGTGATCCATCTCAAGGAGTAAGGACTAGATCATCAATGAGAAATATCAATAATCATCTTGCATTTGTATCTCAAATTGAACCTAAAACTATTGAAGAAGCCGAAAAAGATAATAATTGGATGTTAGCAATGCAAGAAGAATTAAATCAATTCACTAGAAATAATGTTTGGACCTAGTGAAGACCTAAAATCATTCTGTAATAGGATCTAAATGGGTATTTAGAAATAAATTAGATGAAAATGGCATAGTAATTAGAAACAAAGCTAGATTAGTTGCAAAAGGATATAATCAAGAAGAAGGTATTGATTTTGATGAAACTTTTGCACCTGTAGCTAGATTAGAAGCCATTAGATTATTACTTGCATTTGCATGTCATATGAATTCAACTTATTTCAAATGGATGTTAAAAGTGCATTTTTAAATGGATTTATAAATGAGGAAGTTTTGTTGAACAACCACCTGGTTTTGAAGATCATGAATTTCCAAATCACGTTTTTAAATTACACAAAGCACTTATATGGTTTGAAACAAGCACCTAGAGCTTGGTATGATAGATTAAGTAAATTTTTAATTGAAAATGATTTTCTAAGAGGAAATGTTGATAAAACATTATTTTTGAAAAGAAAAGAAAAGATTTATTAGTAGTACAAATATATGTTGATGATATTATATTTGGTGCTACTAACAATTTGTTATGTCAAGAATTTGCTAAGTTAATGCAGGGAGAATTTGAGATGAGCATGATGGGAGAACTCAACTTCTTCCTTGGACTTCAAATCAAACAAAGCAAAGAAGGAATTTTCATCAACCAACCAAATACAAAAGAACTACTCAAGAAATTTGGTATGGAAGTCAATCTAAACCACTTGGTACGCCAATGAGTCCTTCATGCAAGCTGGACAAAGATGAAGATGGTAAGAAAGTAGATCAAAAGCATTACAGAGGTATGATTGGATCACTTCTTTACTTAACTGCAAGTAGGACCAGATATCATGTTTGCTGTATGCTTATGTGCTAGATTTCAATCTGAACCTAAAGAATCACATTTAATTGCTGTTAAAAGAATCTTTAGATACTTAAATGGAACTAAAAATGTAGGATTATGGTATTCTAGAGACTCAACCTTAAATTTGATTGCTTATTCTGATTCTGACTATGCTGGATGTAAGTTAGATAGAAAAAGTACAAGTGGTGCATGCCAACTTTTAGGAAGTAACTTAATCTCTTGGTTTAGCAAGAAGCAAAATTTCGGTTGCATTATCCACTGCTGAAGCAGAGTATGTTGCAGCTGGAAGTTGCTGTGCTCAAATCCTTTGGATTAAGCGACAACTTGAAGATTATGGTATCACACTTGATAAAATACCTATTAAATGTGATAATACTAGTGCTATCAATCTAACTAAAAATCCAATTCAACATTCAAGAACTAAACACATTGAAATTAGATATCACTTTATTAAGAGAACATGTAAGCTAATAAGATGTTTGTCTTGAATATGTTAATACAATGATCAATTAGCTGATATATTTACAAACCTTTGAGTGAAGAGAGATTTTGTTATCTTAGAGGTGAATTAGGAATATGTGATCCTTTAGATGATTTTGAAACCCTAAGGAATGAGAATCTAGATTTCTATAATTTCTTGAAAATCCTCTCACAATTTTAAGGACAAATTATCTAGTCATTTGAGCTATTTGATCCTTGATATTTCAAAATTTTTTGAAATTTTATTGAACTTTTTTGATGAGTTTCAGTCATTTGAATTTCAACTATTTTTTTCTGAAACTGTCTTTGGAGTCGACACCTCAGAATGAGGAGTCGACACCTCTGACTGTGTCGCTCTCGGTCCCTGACCTTGGAGCCGACACCCGTATAAGTGGAGCGACTCCAGTTCGAGCGCTGACTGTGTTAGCGATTTGGAGTCGACACCCGACTTTGCGGGAGTCGACACCTGGGATTCAAAATTGATTTATTAGGGCAGAGTCGACACCTCATCATTTCATAACTTCTCAAATCCTAACCAAACTCTTCCAAAATTCTTCCAAAACTTCCCCATCTCTAATTCCATCCAAATCGAACCTTTCCAAAGATCTAATGGCACCCAAAAGGAGGGAATCAGTGATTGGAGCGCCGGTGACCACGGGAAAATGGTCCGCGCGTCGACCCGTTCGTGAGCCGACTCCAAGCAGCGATTCGTCCATGGATTCAGACAACCCCAACACATCTTCCACTCAGGTAGATACCTTAGCTGGGAGGGTCATCACAATGGGGAGAAAGATGATTTTGATCTATTTGAAACCGAGGTTTTTCAATCGGAGACAATTAAAGGAAATGGGCTGGGATAAGCTCTGTTCTCTAGATGTTCCCACTATCCAGCCTTAGTAAAAGAATTTTATTTTAATTTGGCTAGAGGTGATGGAGGTTTAGTAAGCTCAGTAAGAAAAAAGGATTCATCTTACCTTTCAAAAGCTTGGAAACCTCCTTAGCATCCCAATTACCGGTTTAGCAGCTGACATGCACAGTGATAGGTCAGCAGCTCTTTCAAGGATGTTAGGAAGGGAAGTGACAGAGTTTGAGGAAATAGAGCAATCAATTACCTTTAGAATTGAGATTATTACACAACATGCAGTAGGATCTTGTTTCCGAAGACTGGTCGGTTTGAGTATGTCTCGGAGCGAGACATTGTTATTATGGATAGTGTTCTGACTGGACAGCCAATCAATCTGGCAGCAATGATGATTTTTATATGGCGGAAGCTGGAGGGAAGAAGGTCATCCCTACCGTATGGCATGGTGCTTACTATGGTATTCAAGAGCCAAGGGGTTGTAATTCAAGAGAATGAACCATCAAGAACCTGAGGCACACCGACTACTATAGTTTGGCAACATTGCATCGGATGGGTTTTGCTAAAGTGAATGGACAGTGGGATAGGAAAGGACACCTTGATGAGAGAGCCCCTGTGCCGAGAGTTTCTGAGCCTTGCGAGGCTGGACCATCAGTTAGGGTTCCTTCTTCACAGCCTAGGAGTCCATTCCTGCTCCTGCACCTGCACATGTTAATGATCAACCATCCACTTCTTCGACTGGATTCTCAGACCTTCAAATGGAGCAATTAAAAAGTTTGTTTGCTGCTCAGAAGGATGAGTTTGACAGTCAATTCATGAATATAAAAGAATCACTTTATTCCTTGATGATCGGATTGCAAAAATTGAATCAACTCTCAACTCCTCGCAGAATCTTTAAGTGGTGATTTAAAGAATATCTTTGAAGAACTTAAAGAGATTTGTGGAGATAGTGAAACTTATTCAAGTGCAACGCCGAGCTTCAAGATAAAATCTCAACAGCTTGCACATTTGTTGATGAGAGACTTAAAGACTATGTTAAACTTCAATGTGATGGAATGAAAAATATTGTAGATCATTTAACAAGAATAGTGAGGAAGAACTTTTGATGTAATGAATGCTTAATGTTGATATCTTAATGTAATTTTGTTTACATTTTGATGTAATGAAGTTTATGATGTAAGAAGATGAAATGTAATTTACATGTTGATGTAATGAAGGATATTTTGATGAATGAGTATTTTGATGTAATACTTGACTTTTGTTGAAATGAAATTATCTTTTGATGCAATTATCTTTTGATGCAATGAAATTATCTTTTGATGCAGTGAAATATTCTTTACCTTTTTGTTGATTACAAAAAAGGGGAGAGAATTATGGTTGTATATGCATTAAGAGGGAGAAAGTTATATTGTTAATTGCATTAAAGGGAGAAAGTTATGTTGCATTAATTGTTAATATGAAACATTAATGAAGTTAATTGATATTGAGTTATTTAATTGATGTGGATTATTAATCAAATTGATTTGACTATGCATAAAGAAATCTTAAGTACCAAATATGTAAAGTAAGAGGAAGAATAATTTGAACTTCATAGGGGAGCTACCTTATTCAGGGGGAGCTTACTTGTGAAGATCACTTCCTTGATAATTTTTTAATTTAAGAATTCTATGCATATACTCAATGTTTTTATAATCATCAAAAAGGGGGAGATTGTTGATCCATTTATTGATTTTGATGATTAATAAAGGAATTGAGTATATTTATTTGATTACTAATGGATTTTATAAGTGTTTCAGGACTTAAATTTATTTGATCAATTTAAAGGAATTAAGAAATGAATTTTGAATCAAATATAAATCAGAGATTTTAAAGTTTCAGAGCTTGGAGTCGACACCTAGAAAATCTGGAGCCGACCCCATGGCCAATTCAATTTTAATCTGATTTTTGATACAATCCGGAGCCGACACCTAGAGTTTCGGAGCCGACACCTAGAGTTTCGGAGTCGACACTTACAGTGTCTGGAGCCGACTCCGATGCGGGGACAGAACGTTGATTTTTTGAGCATCCTGGAGCCGACACCTACAGTTTTCGGGAGCCGACACCTGACGATGGCGAGCCGACACTTACTTTATCGGAGCCGACTCCTCAACGAACTCAGAAATTTCTATTTTTGGTAAAACGATCTGGAGCCGACACCTGAAAAGTTGGAGCCGACTCCAACCTGACTGGGACGGAAATTTAAAATGCCAGATCAGCTCTAACGGTAATATTTTTTTTACCTAATTTCTAACGGATATTTTGTTTCCAGGTACACTCCAACGGCTAGTTTCATCCCAAAAATGGATTGAAGAAAATCTATAAAAAGGGGAAAACACCGTTTAAAAAGAGAAGAAAAGAAAAAAAGAGGAAAATTTCAAATCAAAATCCGAGAAACCTGAGCCTGAAATCCAAGAGAAAATCCTTCAAACTCAAATCCTTCCACTCCACAAAGCTCAAAGAAGAATCCAAGGCGTTCAAATGAAAAATTGGTGGATTCCCAAATTGAAGAAAAAGCTCCATTTCTTTTCAATCTTCTCAACTGCAACTACTGTGAGAATCGGAGCTGAGGCTTGATTCATTCCAAAGAGAGAGAGGAAAAGAAGAAAAGAAGAAAAGCTCAAAGCCAAACAACTTCAAATCAGGCTTTTCTAAACCTTGTTTACTTTTTTTGAATATTTGCTCATTGAGGAGCTGTGTATCTTTGTAAAACATTATATTCTTTTGTTTGTGCCTAGTTCAATCAAGGGGATTGAACTAGTGGAGGTTGTTAACCTCGGGTCAAGCTAGTTTAGCTTGAGTTTAGGGTTGTGTGCTGGTGAGCCCAAAAAACGGCTGGGTTCGTTGTGATCCCGGGTAAAACAACAAGTTTGGGTTGTGAGCTTGTAAAACAACTCGGCTGTAATCGAGGAGATTATAGTGTGGACCCAAGTGGATCTTGGGAGTGGACGTAGGTGTTGGATACACCGAACCACTATAAAATCTTTGTGTTTGCCGTGCTTCTATTGTCTCTATCTCTATCTCTATCTCATTGATTGTGCTTTATATTTGCATTGCATTTACTTTCTTCATCTTAAGCAAATATTTTTTTTAAGAGGTTAAATTTTTTAAAGAAGCCAATTCACCCCCTCTCTTGGGTTGTCATCTGGGCCAGCAGGGCTTTTGTTAGTTTTGAACAATTGCTATTATGTTCCTACAATGTGTAGGAATATTATTTCAGTTTCTTGTTTGGATAATGATGGTTTTTCTTTTATTATTGAGAATAATAATTGCTCCATTTATCATAAAGACATGTTCTATGCAAATGCCGAATTACTAGATGGTCTTTATGTTTTGAATCTTCAAAAATCCAACAATTCTTCTGTCTATAACATAACTACTAAGAAAGTTAAGTCCAATGACTTAAATTCAACCTATCTTTGGCATTATCGCCTTGGCCATATAAATGAGAAACGCATATCAAAACTCCATCAAGATAGACTTTTGAACTCATTTGATTTTGAATCATATGATACATGTGAATCTTGTCTATTGGGTAAGATGACAAAGGATCCCTTTACTGGACACAGTGAAAGGGCCAATGAATTATTGGGCCTAAAACATACAGATGTATGTTGACCATTAAGTTCAGAAGCCATAGGAGGTTACAAGTACTTCATTACATTTACTGATGACTTCAGTAGATATGGTTATGTCTACTTGATGAGACACAAATCTGAATCATTTGAAATGTTTAAATCTTTTCAATATGAAGTACAAAACCAACTTGGCAAGACAATCAAGGCACTTCGATCTGATCGAGGTGGAGAATATTTGAGCCAAGATTTTTATGACCATCTTAGAAGTTGTGGAATCATTCCACAGCTAACTCCTCCTGGAACATCGCAATGGAATGGTGTGTCTGAAAGAAGGAATCGAACCTTATTAGATATGGTTCGATCTATGATGAGTCTAACAGATCTTCCACTTACCTTTTGGGGTTATGCACTTGCCACAGCTGCGTTCACACTAAATCGAGTTCCAACCAAAGCGGTTGAAAAGACGCCATATGAGATGTGGAATGGTAAAAAGCCCAGTTTGTCTTTTCTTAAGATTTGGGGTTGTGAAGCTTATGTAAAACGTCAAGTTTCAAATAAACTGGAACCCAAGTCTGATAAATGTTTTTTTGTGGGATATCCTAAAGAGACTAAAGAATACTACTTTTACAATCCCATTGAGAACAAAGTGTTTGTTGCTCGGAATGGTGTCTTTCTAGAAAGGGAATTTATTTCTAAAGGAACCAGTGGGAGCAAGGTACAAATCGAAGAGATTCGAGAACCACAAAATAACATTGAACCGCCTGTGGATGCTCAAAGTCAACAAACCACTATTGACACACCACCTGTAGCAAAAGTTACGTAGATCTGATAGGATACGTCAATAGCCCGAGAGATATGGATTTCTTGTGACTGATAATCATGATGTATTGTTAGTGGACAAAATGAACCTACTACCTATCAAGAGGCTATGTTAGATCCAGACTCTGAGAAATGGTTAGAGGCCATGAAGTCTGAAATCCAATCCATGTATGATAATCAGGTATGGACCTTGATTGAGCCACCTGAAGGTACAAAGACTATTGGGTGCAAATGGGTTTTCAAAAAGAAAACTGACATGGATGGTAAAGTGCATACTTACAAAGCAAGGCTAGTTGCAAAAGGTTTCAAACAAACTCATGGTATAGACTATGATGAAACTTTTTTACCTGTAGCCATGCTTAAGTCTATTAGAATTCTTATTGCCATTGCTGCATATTATGACTATGAGATTTGGCAAATGGATGTTAAAACAATGTTTCTTAATGGAAACTTACTTGAGGATGTGTACATGACACAACCTGAGGGTTTTGTACAACCTGAGAATTCTAGTAAAGTATGCAAGCTTCAAAGATCCATTTATGGTTTGAAGCAGGCTTCTCGGAGTTGGAATCTTCGTTTTGATGAATCAGTCAAAGAGTTTGGATTTATCAAAAATGAAGATGAACCTTGTGTTTACAAGAAAGTTAGTGGGAGCGCCATTGTATTTCTGGTCCTATATGTTGATGACATTTTACTCATTGGGAATGATATCCCTACCTTGCAGAGTGTCAAGTCTTGGTTAGGGAAATGTTTCTCAATGAAAGACTTAGGTGAAGCTGCCTATATCCTAGGGATAAAGATCTATAGAGATAGATCTAAGAGGCTGATTGGTCTAAGTCAAAGTACTTACATAGACAAAGTACTGAAAAGGTTCAGTATGCAAGATTCCAAGAGAGGATACTTGCTATGTCTCATGGTATTACACTCAGCAAATCTCAGTGTCCTAACACAAAAGATGAGCGAGAGCGCATGAGTAAGATTCCTTATGCTTCAGCAATAGGATCTATCATGTATGCTATGTTGTGCACTAGACCAGATGTCTCTTATGCTTTAAGCATAACGAGTAGATACCAGTCAGATCCCGGTGAGAGTCACTGGATGGCGGTCAAGAACATTCTTAAGTATCTGAGAAGATCTAAAGATATGTTCTTGGTGTATGGCGGATTGGAAGATGATCTAGTTGTAAGTGGTTACACAGATGCAAGCTTTCAATCTGACAAAGATGATTTTCGATCACAGTCAGGATATGTGTTTTGTTTAAATTGGTGGTGCTGTTAGCTGGAAGAGTTCGAAGCAAAGCACTGTTGCTGATTCTACAACTGAAGCTGAATACATAGCAGCATCTGATGCAGCAAAGGAAGCAGTTTGGATCAAGAAGTTCATTACTGACCTTGGAGTGGTTCCTAGCATCACAAATCTGTTGATGTTTATTGTGACAATAATGGTGCTATCGCACAAGCAAAAGAACCTAGGTCACATCAGCGATCCAAACACATTCTTAGGCGTTATCATCTCATTCGAGAAATCATTGAGAGAGGTGACGTAAAAATATGCAGAGTTCCAACAGATGACAATGTTGCTGATCCATTGACTAAGCCTCTACCACAAGCAAAGCATGATCGTCATGCTAGGTTCATAGGTATTAGATACATTGATGAGTGGGCCTAGTGCAAGTGGGAGATTGTTAGTAATAGTGCCCTAGGCCTATTGTATGGACATGGTATTTTGAATATTTATGAACATTTACTATTATCATAATTTGCATGTTTATTATATAATAATGTCCTTGAATAATATTATGAATTATTCTAAATGTCCCTAATCGGTTATTGTTGTGGGAATAACAATAAATTAAGATTAGTATGAAATTTGATTGATATTCATGGATGAATATGTGTATGAGATACAAATCAAATTTATATGTATTTGTTGAGAAAAATATTGGACAAGACCCGCCTTGAGATTAATACATGGATCAAAGTCATAAGTTAATCTCTAGTAGTTGTGTCATTAAATCCTTAGACCTGAGATTGCCATAGTTCTCAACATGAGGAATATTATGTTTTGACATAATCAAACGTTGTCTTTAACCGGATGATTATAAAGATTATGATTGAACATAATAAGAATCATGTAGTGAGATGTGAGTGATTAAGATGGAATTTGTTCCTCTTATTATAAGAGAGATATCTCTGGGCCCCTCGATGATTGAGACTGAGAAATGCATGGCCATGCTCAAATGAATTGATGGAGATCAATATCATTTGTTTAGTCAGTCTAATTGGGTTTCGAGAAATTAAAGATAGAGAGATATAAGGTTGACTTTATCCATGCCTTATATTCTATCAAGATATCATGTGACAAAAGGATTATGTTAATAGCTACTTTAAGGTTGTCTCGGAACATGAGCTTTTCATTTAACTTGGGTAGTCATAATGTCTTGCTAGAGGCCGCTTATGACTTGTAGGTTCAAAATGTGATTTAGGCCTACTGCCAACGTTAATTGAACCTATAGGGTCGCACACTAAGAACGGACAATAATGGTTACGATTTGTTACTCTCTATATAATTTAAAATGATGAGATTATTTTAAATTACAAATAATAATTAGTTGTCATTTAGATTCGAGTTTAATTTTGAGAAAATTTAAATTCGTAATTTAAATTGTGACAATTAAATTGTTACATTTTCTTATTGGATAAGGAAATAATCCATAAAGTTTTTTTTGGTTAAAATATATATTCCTTATTTTGTAAGGAAAGGATTTAAATTGTTATTATTTAAAAGGAGTTTTAAATAAATATCAATTAAAATCTTAGTTAACCAAAATTCCTAGCAGGCTTGTATATATGTTCGATATAACGTTCGATTGGGGCATTTGAAAGGTCACGTCGATTGGGGCATTTGAAAGGTCACGTCGATTGGGGCTTTTGAAGCGTCATATCTTTTGCCTTAAAGATGGAAAAAGAGAGTGAAAGAGGGGTTCATTTTTGTGAAAAATGGAATGGTTGAACTAGCATTCAAAACCATTTTGGTGTCCGTTCGTGTGTGGATACTTGTAGAGGGTGATCGTCTTTCTGAAAGGCAGCACCTTTGAAGATCCGAGAAAACCAACACAAGAACAGAAGGATTACATACTGATTAAAAAGGTAATAAAAAAGGTAATAACAAA
The DNA here is from genome assembly GCA_900491605.1 of Calamus simplicifolius. Taxonomy (NCBI): domain Eukaryota; kingdom Viridiplantae; phylum Streptophyta; class Magnoliopsida; order Arecales; family Arecaceae; genus Calamus; species Calamus simplicifolius. The sequence continues at coordinate 69,935 of UESW01002708.1, read as the reverse complement.
AGGTAATATTTTGTTTATCCTTCTTTCGGTTTTTATGAAACGCATGTGATTCTTGGTGGGTTATAAATTTATTTTGTTTCCGCTGCAATTTTATTCCAATTAGATTGGGATTTTTCATTCCGTAACCCAACAGTATCTGAGGTCAAACGTGGCGGAGAATATACCAGCAGGGAGTTTTAGAGATTTCGTGAGAAGTAGGACATCAAAAGGTACTTCTCGGTGATGGGAACTCCTCAACAGAATGGGGTGGCTGAGAGGATGAACAGAACACTATTGGAAAAGGCAAGATGCTTAAGGCTGCAGGCAGGGCTTCCAAAGATGTTCTGGGTTGACGCAGTAGATGCAGCTAGCTACTTTGGTCAATCGGTCACCGCACACCAGGTTAGATGGAGACATTCCAGAGGAGATATGGTCTGGAGGAAGACAAGCCTAAACCATCTAAGGGTGTTTGGATGCACAGCATATGTGCATGTTGGAGCTGGGGAGCGGAGTAAGTTGGATGCCAGGTCTAAGAAGATGGTGTTCCTAGGCTACCCGCGAGGAGTCAAGGGGTATCGGCTATGGGACCCCTTGGAGAAGAAGGTTGTCATCAGCAGAGATGTAACCTTTGATGAGAGCTCAATCCTCCAGAACAGAAGTGGCATGGATGCACAGCAGGGACTACAGGAGGTAGAACACGGTAACACTAGTCAGACAACCTCCTACAGTTGTGCCATTTGCTAGTGGACCAGGAGGATTTGAGATTCAGGTGGAGAGGACTGACAGAGGGGGTAGAAGCCAGGGAGTTCAGCAGGATGCAGCTGGACAGGGGACTGATACTGGGATCGCACAGCAAAGGCCCAGGAGGAACGTGCGACCACCAGTTCGATACGGCTTTGAGGATTCGTTGTCATATGCCCTGGTGACAGCGAATGGAGACCCTTTCACCTATGAGGAGGCTATGGAAAGTCAGGATAGAGATAGGTGGATCCATGCTATGGCAGAGGAAATGCAGTCTCTTCACAGCAATAATACGTGGCAGGTGGTCCAGCTGCCACAAGGAAAGAAACCCATTGGTTGTAAATGGGTTTATCAGCGCAAGGAAGGGCATTCAAAGCAAAGGGGGTATCAGGTATAAGGCAGGACTAGTGGCCAGAGATACTCTCTGAAGAAAGGCTTTGACTATAGAGAGCTGATGAAAGAAGGTGAAATGAGTGATGAAGGTAAACACCAAGAAGAATCTAGTAATGCACTGACCAAGATTCTTTTATGGGACAGCTTTCATAGGGATGCAGCTGATGGACACGGCAAACGTGCTGAAGCCTTGAAAGCACCAAGGTGGAGATTGTTAGGCCTGGTATGGTGCTATCAAGGCCCAAGAGGGATAACTTGTATTGGACTGGGTGTGAGTCCAAGGGTTGAGATTAAATCAAGTCACGGGTGTACACGGGCTTGGGGATTAGTTTAATCTCATTGGTTTAGTCCATGGGAGTTTTTTGTTGAGTCTGGGCCTGGCCCACTTCGTGGATGTATTTAAACTNGGAAAGATCCTTTTTTAGTGATGATATGATTAATTTTGCAGGAAAAGAACGCGTCAGCCGGTGCATCCAGTGGACAAGGTGGATGATTTTTTTTTATTTTTTATTTTGAATTCAATTAGTTATGGGTCTTATATTCTTACCCGATGGGTGGGTTGATTTTGATGATTGATGATTGATGACTTTTGATTTTATTATTTATTTATTTTTGTGAACAGAGCGGCATGTCAAAGGTTCAGAGATCTTTATAGGGGGTTTGCCTCGTTCTGCCACAGAGAACATGGTCCGGGAGGTCTGGTTTTTTCGTTCTTGCAGACTTTGTTTTTTTTTTTTTTTTTTTCATATAACGCGATAATTTAGTTTCATTTTCTTTGTGAAATGATTTGATGTTAAATATATAATAGTTTAACTGATTAATTTTCCTTATTTATGAGAGTTTCATATCCTCTACCTTTGGATTTACATAGTTTATAGATCCAAAAATAAAAAAATAAAAAAGATAAATGGCTCCGGAATCTGTGTAGATTCAAAGGTAAAAAAGATGATTGGATTTTAAATTTGCTACATTCAAATATATCCAAGTCTACTTATATATATAATTCTGTGATAATCACTTCTGACAATTTGTTGATGTATGTCACAAAGTTTCTTTTCCTAAGAAGACAAAAACATGCCTAAAAACACTAATGCTGCCACATTTTCTCTTGTCATGCAATTTATAAGCTTATAAGTTTGAAGAGTTCACTGGTTATTAATCTTTGCAAGTTATTTCTTGTTTTAATGAGTAAATGCCCTTTCCTCAAAGCAGTTACAGCTTTAGATTGTTGGGTTATCAAGCAATACTGCTATATGCATCAAAGAATGCACACAGAGTCATTCTTATGTTCAAAAGTGTAGCAAACTCATAAGCTATCATAAAGTGTTCAGCAAAGTATACCTTGTTTTGGGACCATCACCATGAGACCTCATCATTTGACAAAACATTAAAGCTACCGGGCAGGATAACTGGAAGCTGGTAGTTGATTTTGTTAAGTAAATAAGTGACCTATGTCCTTAATTTTCTTGTATTGTTAATTTCTGTAGGTTATGCACATCCAGGAGGATGGGAGAATTATTTAGAAGCTTGTAATCTCTACATAGTCTTATCTGGGAATGGTTAAAGGATCAATGTTAAGAAGCAATATACTTGTTGCAATTTCACTACATTGTTATGATGATTGCTAGACTGAATTGTGATGATGCTGTTATTTTGACTTTGGTTCTTGTTGCAGTTGTTTTCTCCTTATGGAGAGATTCTTGAGTTACGAATGATGAAGGATCATAATAGTAACTCAAAGGTATAAGTTCTTTTCATGCATGTTTTTTTATTTAAAAAAAGAGGTATTTTCTTTTGGGAAGGATTGGCAAAGAAAGATATGTAAAGCTGGGCCCCAATGGTTAGGGCAAGGATTGATGCATGTGCTTATATACTTAGAGATAAAATTTTTCATTTCCTGCACAGGGTTTCTGCTTTGTGCGATTTTCTACAAAGGAGGCTGCTTTCAGTGCTCAGAAAGAGAAAGATGGTACCCTGGTATGAGATAGCAAAAATGTGGCTCAACCTTCTGATTTTTCTAGTTTTAGTTATAAAACTGTTATAGTTGAACTAAATAGAATTTTGGGTGTTGTATGTCGTCTAAATATGCCTATAAATGTACCTTGATTTGCCCTTTTTTAAAATTTTTAATTGTCATTATATTAAATCAATATTATAGGTGACTACCATAGATGTTGTCAGCTTAGTTTTGCATATAATGATTAGTTGCCTTTTTCTTTAGTCTGTTTCTACCATGATACCTCATCATGCAGACCTTTTAGAAAAAGCTTTCTCCTCATGACTCTCTCAGTTTTTGGACTTGACTTAACTTTAAGCAGTCTTATATTGTTTGTTTTATTGATTCCATGATCCATGGCTCCATTCAGTATTAGGTATCTATTTTGGGAAGACACTCTTGGAATAGACTTCATTTTTAAAGTGGAATTTAACTGATCAAGACATTATCTTCTTGACTTTCTAGTAATCTTTCTTTAGCAGTAGATCTGTAATGGCCAACCTTTGAAAATGAGAATAGGTTTCTTATGGGACAATAGACTGGTGAGGAAGAGAGAACGAGCATCCATTAGGTAATCATATCTTCTTAAAAGTTCTGGGATAAGCATTTGAGGCTTATATTCAGTATCAAATATCTTTGGGAAAATGGTGATGGACGGTTGTTGCTAGGAAACCCATGTGTCCTATGAGTCTGATAAGATGTTTATGGCATAATTATTAGAATTTGGACTGGTCAAATGGAAACTTCTAAACTTAAAATTAGCTTTTCTATTTTCACTAAAAGGAAGTGGTCTAAAATGTATTTTCTGGGATTATTTGGTTTTGTAGAGCTCATGAACTCTGGTAGAAGTGGAACATATTAGAAGACAAATGAAAAGGAAAATTGGAAGACATCTTTTTTATTTCCTTTATGTAAGCTCACGAGACAATCTTTGGTCTTGCATCATTGTCTTAGATAAGCCCACATGATATGGATGCCGGATCTAGATGACAAAGGTAGTTGAGCTGAACAGTCGTTATTCCTTATTGCTTTTTTTTTTTGGAAAAGTTTTTTTTTTGCCCTCTACCATGTGCCACATTCTGTATCTGCGTTTTGATCATCAGGTAAAGGAAGGTGAAAAATCTTTATCAGGATTGGGTTTTGTTGTTTAGATGTGTAGTCCATATGGTTCCACCTTTCTTTTTTTTCTAAATTTCATATTTTAATGTAATTCACTGCAACAAACATTACCTTCAATCTCGGTCCTGTTTCAGCTCCAAGGAAAGAAGATTGGTGTTGCTCTTTCATCAGATCAAGATTCCTTGTTTTTTGGAAATCTTCGCAAAGGTAAAGTAGCTGCATCATGTAGTCTTGTGCATTCATGAACATATCCATGAGCTATTTGGTGGATGTCTTCGTATTCACTCTTTGTTTCTTGAAACATATATAATTTACATTTTCTCTAATATTGTATAAATAAATAATATTATCTGTATTGAGGATGAGTTCAGTTTTTTAAATTAAGCCTTTCCTTCATGTCTCTTCCCTTGATGCCTACTCTCTTTAAATGTCATGGATCTTGGATAGCTAGTTTCTTGAACTTGAATATGTAAATAAGTTATTCTACTTGCAAAATGGTCTTTTGGGTATTATGCTAGGTCCCACCCTTGTATTTGTTGCATTGTTTAGGAGTTCACTCTAATTTTAAGTGAGTTCTTGTTAAATTTGATCTGTAGCTTTAATTGCAAAAACTTGATAGAGCATCTTTTAATTCTTAAAGCTGATTTCATATGGATGATGGAAGTTGTCTTTCCGATGAAGTCATTTCACCTTTGTCTTTGTTTTATCTCTTCGAATGGTTCTTTGTATCTACTGATTTTATGATGTTTTTATTATGCTGCCTTTCAGATTGGAGTTCAGAAGAATTCAACAAATTGGTTTGGCTGGTAGCATATAATTTGGAATTAATATATGATAATTGGAACTTATATTTAGATGCTAATTTTTTTTAAGAAATATGCTTTTTATATTTTATAGGAATTTAAGGATGTGGTATCTGTAGACCTTGCAATGCCTTCAAGCTCTGGAGATTCAGGCAAAAAACAACTGAATCGAGGATTTGCTTTTGTGCGATTTTCCTCTCATGCAGTGAGTTATTGGATCCTGTTCCTTACATAATGCCATGTTTTTTTTTTTTTTTTTTCTGATTAAAATGATTGATTATGTCTTTTTGCATCTTGTAACTGGGGCTGAAAGTTATATTTGCATTAGAAAACATAAAGCATGTAACTGAAAGTTCATGCTTCTTTTTCTCTGGTTCCTATCATGGCATTATTGTTGTTTTCATTTTTCATATCATAGAGGACTAGGATTCATGCAATTGGCTTGACACTGGACTTGAATGGCTGCTTTTTGCTATTCCTTGATTCTGCTAAATATCTTTTACAGAGCTTGATAGAGTAAGAAATGAAACCATTCGTAAAATGGTAGAGATAACTTTGATTGAGGATCAATTAAGGAAAGGATGACTTAAATAGTTTGGACATGTGCAACGTAAATCTAGAGACGTACATGTATGGAAGGTTACCATGCAGAGGAAAAAAGAGGTAGAGGTAGACAAAAAATCATATGGAAGGAGTGATAAAGAAAGATTTAAATTTTTGCATCTTACAAAAATATGAGTTAAAATAGAACTGAATGGAAAAAAAATGATTAATGTAGGCGACCCCAACTAGTTTGGGATTAAGGCTTTACTGTTGCTATCTTTTGTAGAAACTTATCTGTGAATGTTGTTGTTTATAGTCTTATGAATTGCTTTATCTTGCAGGTCTTCAAGAATATACCTTGTAAAATCATGCCTACATGTTTTTATTTCCATCTTTCCTTTCCCTACATAGAAGGATCCATTCTTCTTCAGATAGTCCATTGATCTTTTTTCCTGTTAAAGGAATTACCATTTGCTGGAATCTTTTTTGATTTTACACCCCACCCTTGATGATTTAGATTTTCTCTAAATTACAGTATTACTAGTGCCCAGAGTTAACTTTTACTTCATGCCTAGATAAGAGGGTGGGAGGCTTAAACATATCCTCAAACTATGTTTCTGATCATCCTGTTGTTACCATGTCTTCTTCTCTCTGAAGCTAGCAATTCTATTTATTAATGAGATTAACTTTATCCTCTTATTGTATTTTATGTTGCCTGATCAAGAAACATTTAGAGTTTGATTCAGTGGGAAAATATTGGAGAAAATGACCTATTTTCAGGAATTTGACTCATGTGACATCAATTGACAACTGGATGTTTTATCAGTATGCCAACAGCTTCTGCTTTGAAATAAACAAATGCTGTTCTATTGTGTTTTGTATTTCTAATACAGACATCAGTCAGTTTGAAAATAAATATCAGTTTTATCAGGTGCCTTGATTAGAGGCCTACACAAATTGTTTTCTACTACATTTTTGGTCTATTTCTCAGATGTAGCCAATTTTACATGTTTATATCTATGGTTCAATTTATTGGCTCATATCTTCCTTTCATCACGTGATATTATATAATCTCTGATGAGAAATGGCGTTATGAATCCTTTCCCATTTTCATCTTATCCAATCATTTCTTGATTATGTGGGAAGTATGTAGGATGTTGTTAATGCCAATGATCCAATTAGTTTGATCATTGTTTAGGGTTTGCTACAGAACTTTGTCCAAAGTAGTTGTGGCACATCTTTTGCACTCAAGTGGATATATGCAATTGACATCTCAAGGGTCATTTATGCTTTTGCAAATTTGCATCAATTTATCAGAGGATTTGATTAAAAGCCTGCATAAATCATTTTCTACTTCATTTGTTGTCTGTCCCTCTACATGAAAGCCCAATTTGGACATTTATGTGGCCCAATTGTTATGGCCCATTTCTGCTTTTTATCATGTGGAACTGTAATATTTCTTGATCATGCAGGATATATGTTAGATGTTGTAAATGTTAGCCATCCAATCATTTTGATCGTTATTTGGGTTTTGCAACTTAACCTTTCACGGCACATCTTTCTTGCTTGAGTTGGATAGATGTTAAACACTGCAGGAAAACAAACATAACAGTTTAATTGGATGCATTTAATTTCTTTCAAGTCCCCATTCTTATTATGGCTCTTGGAATGTGCGTTTTATCATTTCCTTAAATATATGATTCCATAATGAAAGTCCGTGATGTGAAAATCACACAAAGTGAATGTATTTTCCAAACTCATATGCTTTTGTTAAGATCATAACGACAATGGTATTATGCTCATGGTTATTTGCTTTGGAGAACTCTCAACTTAATGGGTTTGACCTGTTGCTCTCTTGGCAGCAACTCATCTTATAATTGAATCTGTTCTATCGCTGTGCTGCATGTTGCCTGTGTGAGAAAGAGATTATCCTGACCTTCACGGAAAATATCAGAGAACAACGCCTTAGTCTTGGTGTATTCAACTTGTGATATCCATCAATTATCATTATGTACATAATGGATCATTCAAGATAAAAGAGCATTGGTGTTTTGATCTGTATTTATTTGTCTAATGTGGAAATGGACTTAATTTTGAAGTGCAGTTCAATTGTCTTAGCCAACCTGATTTTAAGAGCTATATAAATTATTGTCGAGTAGTCTGATTACAATCTATTCTGTTTCATAACACCAGTTTTGCATGTTTAAATCTGTGGCTCAAGTGATTGGCTGTTGCTGCCATCGATCATATGATATCATGTAGCTACATTGAAGAGCTTATTTCTTGACTCTCTTTTTGATATCACCTGATCATTTCTCGATTATGTGGGATGCATTACAGATGCTATTGATTCTAAACATCAAATCAGTTTGTTCATTGTGTGGTGTCTGTGACTTGCCCTTATATGACTGTTTCCTAATTGCTTTTTGCACGTCTTGAGTGAGGTAAAATTGAATATTGCTGGAAAAGTAATAATGACCTTTTAATTGGATATGTGCAGTCAATAATGCTAAGGTTATCTATTGCTAGTCAATATGGTTGTTTGTTTCACTATTCCTGGCTGCATAATCCTTTTCCGTGCAACCCAATTTGTCATATTTAGGAATATATGATTCTGATGGGACATATCGAATTAAAGATTTTAGAAAGAATATGGCTTCAGTATTATCATTGCTTCGATGCAAAAATCACATAAAGTAAGCACATTCTCCATGGATGTATACTTTAAAGTTCATAATGAAATTTGGTGACAAGTTAGCAAACAGTGTTTTTCTGCTCAGTTGTTTGATCAGAAAATCCTTTATACCTATCTCTCCCTCCCTCTCTCTCTCTCTCTCTCTTTTTTTTTGATTTTTTCATTTTAACTGCTTGGTTGAGTCCAATCCTCAATTGGTGGTCAGTGCTTTGATTTGGATGATTCGATCCAGTGGTGTTGACAATGTGGTTCTGCTGGCAGCCACTAATCTAACACATTTAAGGCTGTGCCATACATCGTAAAGTCCAAAAAGGAAGCATATAAATTTCAATTAATCTTAAATTTTCAAATAGAGCAAAAATATCATGTCAATTATATTGGACACTTCTTATGAAAAGTGGCAATTGTTGCCACATAGGAAAAGATATACCTTATGTTTTAATCTTTTCTGGATAAAGAAAGAATGTGAGATTTGGTTTTTGTGAGAATTAGTGTTTTAAGCTTTCATTCCTTTATCTTCCCATCAGGTTTTGTGGTTATACATCACCATATCTTGGGTCATAAGGCATCCATTTGATCTCTATCTTATGGCCTTTCTGTAAAAATGTTGCCACTTAGAATTGCTTTTACCCTTTTTTATTGACTGATTTGTTTTGCTGTTGTTGGTCCATCTTGTCTTAAATTTGCTGCTTCATCTGTGTCTGGTTTATGTATCTTAATAACTTGATTGGTGCATTTGAAGTTCAATCCTGTGATGAGGTTCAACTCAGATGATCAAAATTTTGTTGTTATTTCAATATCGTTGATAAGATATTTTCCTTGAAAAGAAACAGAGATGAAACACTTATCTTGACTCTTTTTTTTTTTAATCCTTGTCAAGATCTTTCCATTCTACTCAGTTATGATTTCTTCTTTGTGTTGGCAATCTTGCAATACGTGATTTGAAGTTGAACAGAATAATCTCATCAAATTTCACATGTATGCTTAGGTGTATTATGTGAATCATTTATTTGGAATTGGCCACACAATTAGCAAAGATGGTGCTGTTTTACCTTAACTATAGAATTCTTTTCCGGTTTCTCATTTTGTTAAGTGTGCAGCTATTGGAAACATGATTTTTTGACTCCTAGTTGTCTACCAGGAGTCTTTTGGAATGTAAGACTGGATCGAACTCTTCACTTATTTACTCAGTATATTTTCCTACTAATCAAACATTATTGGATTGGTACGATCTGATCATTCACCATCTTTGGCTGTGGATGGTGTGGACCAGTATTAGACACTGTTATTACTATCTTTTTCTCCACTTATCAATAGCGCAGTTATATTTTACTTCAGACTGCCCTTATTTTTTAGTTTATCATTCAAACAAATCAATGTCAGTCAGATATCATATCATCTTGGAGATACAACATATCAAATCCATAATCATCAGCCTAGACTGTAGGCATTTGATCTTCCCATCTTGAAAAGTTTCAATCACAGGCTGCTGCACGTGCATACCGCTTAGGGTCCAAACCAGACTTTCTTCTTGCTGGGAACTGGCATCCTGTAATTGATTGGGCTGAGAAGGAGCCTGAAATTGATGCAGAAGAGATGGCAAAGGTATTGAATATTTACTATCCTGCTGTTGGCAATATCAGGCTACATCATGGATTCAGGTAGCGGTTGGTCAAGGGTTGTTGTGCTCAGTTTGTACAGCCTCTACCAGCCTGTACTGTCATGCCACTTGTGCTGACACTGGGTTCCGGCCAGGCAGGCTGGTTCTCCTGTCTCAGTATGGGGGAAATACTGCAGTACATCTCTGACCAATATGACGCCGAGGCCCAGTATTTTATACCTTACAATACATATGTTCTGCTAGTTTTTCTTTCATTTTGATCTTTCTTTCTCTATATCAGATCAAAGTTGCTTTTGTTGGAAATCTACCGGCAAATGTAGATGAAGAGTACTTGAAGAAACTCTTTGCACCACTTGGAAAGGTATTGCAATATTTAAGAAATTTTAATTGTTTGGTTATAATTTTTGGGATTAATAATTTATTTGTTCATTTGACTTTACCCTCTAAGGTTGAGAGGGTTGCATTATCAAGGAAGGGCCACTTTCCAGTTGGATTTGTTCATTTTGCCAGCCGTACAGTGAGTATCCTTTTCTTACTTCATGGTCTTCAGCGTTCTAGAAATGGGCATTCTCTTGCATCTTATGTGTCCTCCAATGCTTCATCAAAATAAATTTATATGAGATGTCAGTATAGTAGTTGTATATCCTCAAGTTTAGATATATGGTGCCCTATTATTTACTTGAAATTTTTGTTGCCTCAAGTGATTTGTTTAAACACGACTGAAGTTTAGTTCAATTTTGCTATATCATCATTTGCATACAACCACACAAAAATATTATCCAACTCATGCTGACACAGTTCTGATATTGTGCTATTCTATTTCTTTTGTGGACGATAAGCATTCTTACACATTATGCTTCACTATATTCTTTTAACAGGAGCTAAATAATGCTATCAAGGAAATGGATGGAAAAACAGTTGAAGGACCCCATAACGGTCCATGCTTTAAGATCCAGGCATGTGACGAAGACTGACAAGTCTTGTACATTTGTTGTTCTTGAAATGCTCTATTAGTTTGCAGTTTTTATCCCTTTTTTGATGTTTCCTTAAAACCAACTGAATGCATATGCTTTGTGGTAATAGGTGACAGTTGCAAGGCCTGTGGAAAAGGACAGGAAACGAGTTCGTGATGAGACCAAAAGCAAACCACTTAACAAGTCTAATGATAGACCTGATTCTTCATATGAGAGACACACTCATGATTCATCAGATCATAAATCAAAAGCCGCTAGACTTGATGATCTGGTTCATTATCTTATACTCGAATTACATGTGTTTTCTCATATTTGCTTGGGTTGATGTGTGCATATTAATTTTGTATGGTCTCTAGTTTATTATGAAATTTCCTTAAGTAGTCAATAATCAGAATGTAGTAGGGAAAAGGTTTAGATGAGTTGAGTTGAGTCAATAATCAGAATCACATCACATGCAAAAATAAATGTAAACACCATGCATCATCAACTGGTGATCAACTATATAAATCCTGCAACGCGATTGGTTCCTTTAAAAGTGACGCCGTGGTTGGACTGGCAGAAATAAATGAATAAGGACCAACTTTTTTTCTCCTTGCAGAAATACCCCCCCCCCCCCCTCAACCAAAAAAAAATCTGCCGCCAAAGTGAAAACACCCACAGACTGCCACTATCACCAAAAATAGTGTTGTTCAGGTTGAGACATGTTATGCCCATTCACTGGAATAAACTATGCAAGAATTTATTTTCCTTCTTCCTTGTATAGCAAAATAAATCCCTATTTGTCAGGGTTTATTAATGAACTCAAGCGGACCTTAATCATTGCATACTTTTTTTTTCCTAACAGTATCCATCATAATTTTAATGCCATCCACCTTGATATCCTGATATATGCCAAATAATGTGCTAGCATGATAATCAACATAATACTGCAGGTTCTTTACTTCTCATGGACTGTTGTTGGACTTTCTTGGATATTATCCTTGATTGTCCCTGCATTTGAATTGCGGGGTGGAAATCCAGTTGCAGCATACAATCTTCAGATATTATTTTAGTCTGAGTTCCAACTGCTGCTTTCTAGTTTTCTTCTCCATCTGTTGGAATGTAGTCTGTGGTGTAGGCCAATTTTTAACCTTCAAATTGCAAATCTTCCTTCCAAATATTTGTTCGCTCTGACAAATGTTTGCTTCGATGTTTTGATGATATGTAGTGCAAGGTTTCCTCATGGTGTCACCTTTAGGTCCTCTTAACAATGTAAGGGCTTTCAAGGGTAACTGAGGGTGAAATCCTCTCATCTTGCTATTCTGCATTAGGAGTGTCCTCTTCCAAACAGATTTCTTGTGCAAAATATTCCTCTAGACTTTCTCAATATTTCCAGAGAAAGAAAAACATCTTGGTGCATGATATTATTTCCATGAAGCAAAACTAGTTTCTTAAATTATTGTTCCTTGTTTAAATCTATGCATTTCTTACAACTTCTATCTCAAATAACTTTCAACTTATGACAGATCGATTCAGCGACAGTTTGTGCCTACACATCTTTATGCTTATAAGTTGGTGCTTCAGTTTTTCTGAGAAGAAAGAAGTTGGTGCTTTGTGTTTTGCACCTATACTTTGGCATTTTTTTTTGTAGTCCTCAAGATTATTTCCTAATTGTTTTAAACACTCATGATAGGTTTCTCATTTGGTTTAATGCCATAAAGTTTTTTTATCCTTTCTAAAATTGCATATTTTTTTGTCAAATTAATTGGAAGTGTCATCTCTTTTCGGGTGCTTGCTGGTCAGAAAATTCTTTATATTATTAAAAGTTCTTGAGGTCTTTGAAATAATTTGTTTTTCTCTCCTGATTTTTGTTCAGACGTTTTTTTCTCAAACAGATCCATTGTAGATGAAAGCCAACTAGGTTTTAAGTTTTTGTTATCTCATAAATCATTAAACTTTTTTTTATTAAGTGCTTTTACCATCAGTGTACTTCGTTTGTCTTTCCATTTTTATATTTGACTGGTTTACTTTATTTTCTTTTCCCTTTTTCATTTTCTGTTTAGGTACCTGATGTTGCTGATCCATATGAAGCAGCTGTTATTGCGTTACCACCGGCAGTTAAAGAGCGCTTACTTCGAGTATTGCGCCTGGGAATTGCTACTCGATATGATGTAAGCATGGAACAACATATTGCTTTTTCTATTATTATTGCTTTAGGCCATGCTGTGTACAACCAAAGGAGAATACAAAGAAGATATCCTGCACATACAGAGGAATATAAAAGTGTTCACGTATATTAATGTAACACATCCTCTTGGTGAAATGCTGTGGGACACCCATTGTGTCTTAAGATTTCATTTTTCATATTTATCTTCTTTCTGTCTTGTTTTATGTCTCTTTTTTCTTATACAGTTTCCTGTTATTCTGCTGAATAAAAGACTTTGTTACTCTGTTCTTGCATCCCCACAGGATTTTGTAGTGATTTTTTTTGCTGATTGACAGATAGATATCCATAACATAACTGGTCTCAAGGAACTTCCAGAGTCAGCAGCTATAGCAGTCCTCGATCAGGTTTCATCTTCGTATCTTTAATGCTTGTTTTAATTCATTTTCTTTGCCTCCAACATTTCCATCATCTTGCTAGGATGTGGCTTGCAGTTTATGTTAACTGGTGCTGACAAGCGTGATAAAGGAGTGTACTTTGCATCATTGGTTGCTAGGGTTTGTTCCTTTGGATTTTTGATGTGTTCTACATCTCTTCTTTTGGCTTTCCTGATTCTATAGAAAATAAGATTTTACTTTTTTCTCATTTGCAGCACCAGGTTGACAAATTCGGTTTGGGGTGGAGTTCGTCCCAACTTCCAAGAAAGTCGAGTGATTATGCACCCAAGGATAATGAGCTGCTTAACTTACGTGCGCCGCTTCATGTGCAAACAGTTGATCATTCTTCTGCAAGGTCAGTTTAATCATTCAATTTCTTCTCTCAATAATGTAGGTTTTTTCAGGACCAACAATATGTTTCTAATGAAGTCAAGTAGATGTTTGGATATGAATTAGTGTCATGGTCTCCATAAGAAGTTATCAAACAATCAACAAAAAGAAGTTATCAAACAATCAACAAAAAGCACGGCACGTTACTCAATTCTCAAACTAATCCTCTGTTGCATGGGGTTGTCATAAATCTAACAATGAAGAGACGTGAGGGACGTTTTGCCTGTGAATGAACTAGTTGACTTCTGCTGACATCGTTGCAGTGTTCCTCCTTTGGAAACAAAAATAATTTCCAGACATCTCAATCTGTGCCATGGAAGGTTGATTCTTCCATGCTGAGGTTTTCTAGCATCCTCTGTTCTCTTGGTTCATGTCTTCCTAAAGGTAACCAACCTCATCAGAGTTATAAGAAGGGATTTTACTATTTGATTTTATTTTGCAGCTCAATCATTGTAGATGTCCTGTCCTGTTGGAATGGTAATTTTTTCAATTCAACATTTGCTCTGCTGTGGCAGCAGGTGTTACAACAGATTCCTTATAATGTGCTGCAAATTGTGAATTCTCTTCATGTTATCGATTTGGCTTTATTCTGTAGTTGGACAAATTACAGCTATTAGGTCAGAAAGAATTGGGATGCCATTCTTACATAGAAAACACCAAGAGAATAATTCACGCCCACATACAAAAAAAAAAAAAAAAGAGTACTTTCTGCTGAATTTTTTTAGTTATTTGGGATCTTTAATATAAAATGGGATATTTTGGCAGGCATGGCAGCTACACGCCATCTTCGGGTTCCTATCCCTACTCTTCTTCGCTCTATCATGAACCCCTCTTGTCCCGATCAAGCATAGGAAAACTTGGAGGAGTAGTTCCAACATACAGAGCTCCAGTTTCTTCAAGCTTTGGACATGGGAGTGGAATTGGATCTGGGTCGTTCCCTGCCACTGCTGAACGTCCTAGTGAACGCTCACAAATAAAGTTTGATCCTTTCACAGGGCAGCCCTACAAGTTTGATCCTTTCACAGGTGAACGCATACAACAGGATCTTCACCCAAGGCGGTCTGCAAGCCTCATCTGATCAGTTCTGCATGGGTTTCTTGGCGTAGATTCATGTGCGTGTGTTTAGGTGGAGGTTAGAAATGATCCCCACTCAGCAGTGGCAGAGTTAAAAGGCCTGTTCTTTCCTACTTCTAGCTTAGTTTGTCTGTTTGTTTTATTTATCAAGTGTTTGCATGGAAGCTTCAAGATTCCTGGTGGTTAACATATATAATGATGACTAACTTGCGGCATTTAAATCAAATTGTGTAAGAACTCTGTTCTACAACTTGGGTGGTAATGATGGTTGGCTCTTTTTTAGGTAGTAATGAGGCCGTTGTTTGATCTTCTTGGGGGGCTGAAGTTAATTCTCGTAGCATGTAAAACTTTGGCAGTATAAAGTTGGGACCAACACTGGGTTGTGGATTAGCTCTAAAATTTGCGATCCATGCGTATTTTTACCTTTTTTTTTTTGGTTAGAACATGAATGAAAGCAGTAGGATAAAATTAATTTTTCTCTTAACTTGTAAAAGTCGGCGCAGCTAGCTGACCTGGGTACTAGTTACAATTCAGCAGCTAAGAATTCTTTAGAGGCCGGACTCCGGTTATATAAAATTAGGAATCTGTCTATAATTTTACTTGGACAGGCCTAAAACTGGTGAGGCTTGTATATTGAACGTGTCCGTTGAACCTAAGAACCTTGCATAAAAAATCATGATTTAGTGATCATAGCATAGGGTTTTATATGTATATTCATTTAGAGATGGCAAAAATTGGCCTGACTTGATTCTATTCAAATTTGGTTCACGAATTTTTTAGTTAGCGTCAATTTGGATCAAGTCGAGTCATAATCTTGATATAATTTTATCGTTTTTAATCTTTGATTATTTTATATACTCTATATTTAAATAATTTTAAAAATTAGTAGATAAAATTTATAGGAATTATAGATTCGATAAATTAGGTTAGATCTACTAATCATAAAATCTTGCAAAATAGTTGGGGTGATTTTAGGCCAAGTCGGAACGAGTCAAGCTTTTTAATGTTCTTATTCTTGCGTGGCTGCTGGAATATTAAACGACCGGACCATTGCCGTCCCTAAATTTTTTCTTAGGACAAACGACGGTCTCCCAGTACTCTTCTCTAACGGCTTAATTTAGGCCAGCCTTTCCAATCAACGGGCAACGGGTCACGGCTCCACACAACCCCTCGCAAAAGCAATTTTTTATTGAATTAAATGGAAACCTCTTACGCACTATTCCTTCTTGTATTCCCTACTTTATTTTTATTCAAAGATCCATTTATTTATCCGCAAACTTCTTTCCCATTTCTTCTTGGATATACTTGAGCTCTGCTTTAACCCTGCGAAAATCATTCATCCGTCTTACCCCTCTTTGCTTCTTTTAATTCCGGTTTTATCTCATTCAGTCACCTGCTCTTTATTATTTACAATGATTTCGATTCAAAATTTATGCATGTTTACGTGAAGGTCAACAGAGATGTTGTGTTTTCTAATGGACGGTCGGGCTTTTGGTCGACGTTGGGTTGACGAGTACATACGGCAATGGTGCAGGTAATTCAGATGACAAAACTTATCCGGAGTCCGTGGACATTCCATTCTAAGGGTCTGTTTGGATGAAAGAGAATGAAGAGAAGAAAAAGAAAAGAAGAAAGGTTATTAGTTATCTTGTTTGGAAGGAGGATGAAAGAAAAAGGTGAAGGAAATGAGGCCGGTTTATCAACTTTTTTATCCTCGTGCGCGAAATTTGTTAACCTCCAAATCGAAGGTAAGCTGGGAGAGAAAAAAGTTTAAGTCATACTTTTATGAAAGATCAAAATATCTCTTCATTTTTTATTCTTCATTCTTTCATTTCATGATTCATTCCTTATTCTGAAGAGTATAATTATCACATAAATCTTTTCCTTCTTTATTTTCCTCTCTATCCAAACCCATCTTTCTTTTTCTTTCTCTTCTATCTTTTCCAAACAAGAAAAAGAGAATAACTCTTTCTTTTTCTTTCATCTCTTTACTTCTTTTTACTCTTTCCTTTCTTTTCCTTCAAAGATCCAAATATAGCCTAATGGTCATGCTCCACTTGGATTGCGAAATGGACATAAACTGTTCTTTTTCATCTCCAATGTCCATTCTCTTGCCACAGCGGCTGGAAAGCAGCAACAAGAGGAGTTATAGTAAGGACAGATGATGCATCCAACCACCCACTCCTTATATGAGACTTGCCTCAAGCTCGGGCCCATAAATAATCAACCGTCTTTAGATTTTCAAAGCCATATCTCTCATACGTTTCCTTGCTTTCTGCTGCGACTGCAGAAGAAAGAGAAGATGCCACTCCTCCTGTGGCCATTGTTAATGCGGGGATATCCCAATAGGATTCACTCGTTGTATATATTTCACTGGCGTCGCCATCATCAGTTGCCATCTTGGTAACTGGAAGCAGTCTGAGGTGACTGCTGCTTTCCTTCAACTCATTTTCTAGATTCTTCTCTCTCTCTCTCTCTCTCACGCATTAGAGCACTGAAGCAAAGGATATCTATCACCTGAGGTTCGCATGTTCTGCTGCATTTTGTGCGAAAATAGCAGGGTAGTTTGTATTCATATGCTTAAGCATACTTTAGTCTTTCATGATTTTTTGGTTTGTTAGCTTTTATTTTGTCTGCCTAGCTCTAGAAAGGGGGTTCCAATGCATCTGGAGATGAAACGATCTTGAGAATTGAGCATCTGGATTCTATGAGTATGTATGTTTCAATTATTTCTTGTTCACCCATTTTAACTCTCTAACTTGGAGGTCGCTTGGTGCCGTTTGTTTTTGGTACATTTTGCTCCTTATTCATGCTAATAAAGTTATTTTTTTTAAAAAAAAATCAGTCCTTAAACTTTTATTCAAAGTTTATTTTCATCTTCAAACTTTCAATTGTTATAGTTTAGTCTCACATGCTTTAAAAATATTACAATCCTAATATTGCATGGCGATATCTAAAATTATTAAAATAATTGATATATCATCTTATCAATCAATCCATATTAGGATAATACGTTAACTCTTTAACCAATTTGAACTGATCCCATGTAGTGAAACTTAGAAATATAACATTTTAAAAATAAAGAGATTAAACTATCTATAATACCCGGTTCAGATGAACCAAGCTTCTGTCTGTTGGGCGTTTAGTCTTCCGGGAAACCCCCGATCCGAAGCGCTGCTCAGGTGATTAAATAGGAAGGAGGAGGACTCCTTCCTTCACGCTGGCGCGCTCCATCCATCAGGTAATCCCCTGTCACTCAGAGAGAGAGAGAGAACGAAAGAGAGAGAGAGAGAGAGATAGCATGAGAGAGAGAGACAGAGAGACAGAGAGAGCGAGGGAGACAGTGAAGCAATGGGAACCGGCCGATCCCTTGTTCAGGCTCGGCGGCGTGCTCGCCGCCTCGCCGGGCCTGAGCTTCGGCCGGCGACCTCGCCGGCGCTGGGGGAGGCATCCGGCGGGGTGGTGGTGGAGAGAGAGGAGAGAGAGAGGGCCAATTGGCCCTTCTCTCGTGCGGTGGCGGAAGCCGAACCCCCTGGTTGGTTCGGGCCCGACGGCATGCTCGCCGCCTCGCCGGGCCCGAGCATTGTCCTGTCGCCTCCACCGGCGCCGGGCGTGCGTCCGGTGGAGGTCCGGCCAGCCAAGGTGGCCGGCCGTGCCGCCGGCACAGGTACGTGCCGCGCGGACGTAAGATGGATGAAGTGACAAATTGAGGGAGAGAGAGGAGGTTTGGCGGCCGGCCGCGGCGGCGGCCGGCTCTTGCCCGGCCACCGGTGGCCGGGGCCGCCCTCAATTTGGCCGGCGGCATCCCCGGCCGCCGGCTAAGTTCCTGTCCCTGTTCGGTGAAACAGGGGATCGGGTGGAATGGGTTGAACCGGGCCGGCTGGGCCGGCCGGTTCAGGGCCTTTTGGGCCATGCAGGGGTGAGTTTTGGGCTGGATTTTGGGCCCCGTAATGGGCCGAGATTAGCAAAATATTTATATGGCTAGAATCTGGGTGAATTCTAGTTTCTTGGGGTATTTTTACTTTCCCAATTGGGTATGTATAGTGGGAGATATTCGAGCCCAAAGTTGGGCCCATGAACTAGTCTGGGTAGGGTCTTAAGGGTCATTTTATTAATTAGATTTCCGTGAATTAATTATGTACATTGATCCTGTAGGTGCCCAGACATCTGATTAGTTGGTTCATCATTTGGATTTGCGTAGGAGGTAAGTAAGACTATTATGCAATTTAATTGTTTAATTAATAAATTGAGTATATACAGTTTGCATGCATTTTTATAAATTAACTGAATTGTCTATATGGCATGGAACTGTGGATTATAAATGAACAATTATATGATTATAATGATTGGTAATATTGTAAGAAATGATTTATTGATGTATATGCCAGAATTGTGATTGCCTGTACGATAGTTTATATTGAGGTGATTATATGCATTTTCTTGTACTGTGCAAACCACTGTGAGATATTGTGAGATACAAATGCATGATGCACATGTGATGAAAATGTTAAATAGATTTATATGTGTCACCGCGGTTCTCCTTTACTATGGCCCCACACATTGTAGATGTGTTCTGTTTGATTTTTATGGCCACACACACTGGAGATGTATTCTGTTATGATATGGCCCCACATATTGTAGACATGTTCTGTTGATTTTTATGGCCACACACACTGTAGAGTGTGTTCTGTTATGGTATGCCCCACACATCGTACAATGTGTTCTGTGGATGTTGATGGCCACGCATCTGGAGGATGTGCTCTGATTGAGGTATTGCAGGGCCATGGGACACATAGGAAATCTATAAACAGTGAGTTTGCTAGCTAGAGTGCATATTCTGATGCTTATCAAATGTTCAATTTATGTTAAGTTGACAAGATGCATATGTTGATGGCATGTTAAATATAATTCAAGTATGATATGATTGTATAATAGGCTTACTTATTGAGTGTAAACTCATTAAACCTTCATCATGTTTTTCAGAGCCTCAGGGTTGATGATGGATATTCGGAGTTGATGGAGCTTCTAATAAATAAAATAAGAACCATTGCATTGGTGTAATCCTATTATGTTGTGTGTAGGGCTTGTTGTAGCCCAACTTTATTAGCATGACTTGGATGTAGGGTTTGATACCCAAAACTTATAACTATCATTTGTATTATGGTTGGTTTTCATATTATTGCCATTTGAATCGTATATCAAAATTTTTAGGATGCCTTGCATGCCCGACACGCGGCGGGTTGTCACCCTAGCCCAATATTTGGGTCTGGGGCGTGACAGCTTTTAGTGGTATCAGAGCTTAGGTTATGACCCTAGGGACACAGACATATTGACATGATAACACGTAGTGAACATATTTGGATGACATTGAGACAATTATAACTTTCAAGGAATTTCATGAATTATGCTTTGGAGCTTAAAATTTAAAGTTTATCAAGATATTAATTGAATTACAAATTTGATGGGAATTGAGAATGAACCATCGCAAGCCAATGATATTATGTGGGCTCCCAGGCTGGTGACCTTGATCAGTGGGGAGGTCAAGGGGCTTCTAGAGGTTTTAGCTCCATTAAACTTGTTGGAAATGATTCGTAGCACCTTTAAATAATATGGGAGATGAAATTTTAATTGGATATGCAATAAAAGATAGATGAATATATGGAATAAACATAATAGTGAAAAATTGCAATTGATGACTAATATGACTAAGATATCATCATTATGTTCATATTGCATTTGAGTTGATATGTAAATCTAAATTTGAATGTGGATGTATATAATGAATTTTTATTTGTAGAACTTACATTGTTGATATTGTAAGTTTAAGATTATGAGCTAATCTACCGGTTATAGGGATGATTAATATTGATGATATTTTGAGAATGAAATAGTTAATTACATGTTTTTGATCTATCACAATTGAGTACTTTTGAATTTGAGTCTGGATGGATAAGTATATATAGTGAATTTTACTAAGAGAATTTTTATTATGGATATTGCATATTCAAAACTGATTGTTAATTTGCTAGATGTGGAGATGGTTGATATTGATGCTAATGAAATAGTTGACTGCATATTATATCTTGATGGACCATTTAGGAAGAATATAAAATTTTAAATTCTGAGACAATTACTGTTTAAGTTTTGAGAGCAGTAGACTCTATTAATCTTTAGAACTGATTTTGGCTATAAATGATCAAATATTTTGATGGTAAAAAGTGAAAGATTTTAGCAAGAATGAGAATAAGATAAACTCCTGATAAATAATTTCATGGGAATTTTCATCTGTTAATAGATTTTTAAATCAAGATATCTGTTCATTAATTTATCGTGCATACTTATTGTACCTTTCTTCATAGTTCCTAAGTAGATATCTTTCTCCAGGATGGATAAATTATCAATCATCCATAAGTGGCATAATTATGTTAAGATAATAGGAGGGAGATGATTTTATTTTATTATTATCATTATGGATTATGGTTAAGGGTACATCTACTATCACTTTCAAGTCATAGAGAGATTACTATAATTTCCAATTATGTCTTTCGGATGGTAAGTGCATTTTCAATCTTTATTGACCTTATAAGTCTTGTATCCATATGAGCTAGATTAGTAAAGTCACTTTGAGATATTTGAAGGGTTTAAATTAATTGGTCATGTTATGGCATGAGACATTGCATAATCTATAGATGATTTTGATAATCATTGGTAATGAAATAATCGGTTCAAGAATTTGAATCAGTTAAATTGCATTATTTATTGAGGATATACTGACCTATTCAAGAGAAATTGATTGGTTATGGTGGTATTATTGACAAATATGAAGGAGATAAATTAATCATACTGATGATTAATGATGGCACTATTATTTAAAGAAATTAAATTAGTTGATTATAATAATTATGAAAGATATCCTAAATGATTGGCATAATGTTCATTGATGTTAGCTTGAAGTATTCAAGAGTGAAACCTAGTATGTTATGATGAAATAAGTGTCGTAATGCTTAATGGCACATTCAACTATTCAAGAGTTGAGAGAGCATTGGAAGAAAACTATCTTATATCTAATTCATAAGAATTTAGAACTGTCTTATCGAGGAATTGAGAGTACCTGATGTGTTACTAACCTTAAGAACAGATAACATAATACATGTGATGGATTCTATGATATTTATAATGATTGTGTTGTGAGAAGTTAAGGTATAAAAAAAAAAAAAGGGCAGGAAAGAAATACTTCTTAAGGAATTTAATTTTATTTGGTAGAAAGATCAAATTAATTTTGAAAGTTGGACATGTCATTTGGGTGCTTAGGAATGAAATAAAAGTTTGCTAGTGAGTATCTTTAATGGTACAAAATTTGTGGACATTTAATTTTGAGGATGAAATTCTAGTGAGATAAAGATGTTAATATTTGTTNATTTAATTTCGAGGATGAAATTTTAGCTGGATAAAATGTTAATAATTATTTTTTGTTTAATGGTAAACTGCGTACATTGAGTCTGAACCAATTTGTCTCACTCTCCTAATTCGATGATGTCATCATAAAGCTTAGTGGATTAAGCTGAATTTCTGTCCAGCCTTTCACCCTCAAATAGATGAACAATTTGCTGAACCAATTAGATTTTGATGATATACTGCGAGCCTGTGTGATGGATTTAGAAAGTGCTTGGTATAACTTCATACCCTTAGTGAAATTGCTTATTTTAATGATTACCAAGCCAATATTCAAATGGATTCATTTTGTTGTCTATGATATAAGGTGTAATTTTTTTTATTGAGATGAAGTGTAAGAGAGAAAATTTTGATTACTGAGCTGGTTTAACAAATATGAGAAAATATAAAAGCAGCTTCATGTAGCTCAGAGTTAATAGAAAAGTTATGTTGATGTTAAACAGAAAGATTTGAATTTCAGGTTGAAGATCATTTGGAAATTTTACTAACTAATGACGTGATGAGATTTGTGTTTAGAGGTGAATTGAGTCCTCAATTTATTGGGCTATTTGAGATGTTGATCAAGGAATAGGAGGTGGCTTATAGCTTAGCACTATCTTCATTACTCTTTGGGGTGTTCAATGTGTTTCATATCTTTATGACTGAGGAGGTGTAGTTCAAACCCCTGTTATGTGTTAGAACTTGAACCGATTTAGTTTAAGAAAGAATTGACCTATGAAAATCATTTTGTGCACATTGTGGACCGCAAGGATTAAGTTCTGAGATGGTATAGTATTCCTTATGTCAAAGTTCAGCGGAGTAATTATTCTGAGGGGATTATCTGGGAGTCTAAGGAGAAAATAAAAAAGAAACATCCACAATTATTTGTATCTTATTACAGATCAATGATGTATCGATGACGGTGACTTTTGAATGAAATTTAGCTGATTATGAGATAGAAAATTTGGATTTGTATTCTATTGGATGTATATCAAATTTTGAGGCCGAAATTTTATAAGGAGGGGAGAATGTAAACCCCCGGTAAATTAATTGTGGGGAGGATAACTCTCGGTATTTAATTGAGGTCACTTGGCACCTAGAGTTATTCTGACATTTAAGTTCCCTGTATGACGCTTGGATTCCCGAGTCTATGCGTGTCTGATGGGTTTCCGAGTCCCTGGACTGAAGCGTTGCATAGGGGATTATTTATATGATGGAGGGGGACTCCCTCCATCATCATGGCGTCCGTTTCCATCAGGTAATCCTCTGGTCCAGAGAGAGAGAGAGAGAGAGTGTGAGAGAGAGAGATAGAGAGGGTGACAGAGATAACGCGAGAGACAGAGAGAGAGAGAGTTGTCGGTTGATTGTTGGTTCAGGCCCGGCGGCGTGCTCGCCGCCTCGCCGGGCCTGAGCTTTG
Source organism: Calamus simplicifolius (assembly GCA_900491605.1). Taxonomy (NCBI): domain Eukaryota; kingdom Viridiplantae; phylum Streptophyta; class Magnoliopsida; order Arecales; family Arecaceae; genus Calamus; species Calamus simplicifolius. Next base: position 46,179 of record UESW01002708.1, on the reverse strand, counting down.
GCCGACGACCCCACCGGCACCGGGGAAGGTGTCCAGCGGGGTGGTGGTGGAGAGAGAGAGAGAGAGGGCCAATCGGCCCTTCTCTCGCGCGGTGGCGGAAGCCGGTTCGGGCCCGGCGGTTGGTTCGGGCCCGGCGGCGTGCTTGCCGCCTCGCCGGGCCTGAGCTTCGACCTGTTGCCTCCACCGGCGCTGGGCGTACGTCCGGTGGAGGTCCGGCTGGCCAAGGTAGCCGGCCGTGCCGCCGGCACAGTGACGTGCCGTGCAGATGTGAGAGAGAAGAAGTGAGAAATTGAGAGAGAGAAGGAGGGATTGGAGACTGGCCGCGGTGGCCGGCTCTGGCCCAGCCACCGGCGGCCGGGCCGCCCTCAATTTGGCTGGCGGCAGCCCTGGCCGCCGGCAAGATACCCGTCCCCTATTCGTGAAACAGGGGATCGGGTGGGTTGTGATGAACTGGGCCGGCTGGGCCGGCCGGTTCAGGGCTTTTGGGCCGTGCAGCAATAAAAGTTTGGGGTTAGTTTTTGGGCCCCGTAACAGGCCGGGTTTAGTAAAATAATTATATGGCTAGAATCTGGGTGAATTCTAGTTTCTTGGGGTATTTTTACTTCCCCAATTGAGTGTGTATAGTGGGAGATTTTCAAGCCCAAAGTTGGGCCCGTGAAATAATCTGGGTAGAAAATTCTAAGGGTCATTTTAATATTCTTTGCTAATAAATTAATTGTGTAAAATGATCCTGTAGGTGCTCAGACATTTGACTAGCTGATATATACCTGTTGGATTGCGTACTGAGGTAAGTAAGCCAGTTATTAGTATTTAATAAATTATTCATTTTATAAATGTTTAAATTGTGAATTGTGACATGAAGAATTGTTATTGGCTAAATTATAAGTAGATGAATATTATGAACACATGGTTGTTTATGTGCTATGATTTCATATATGGATGCTATGCATGAGAGATGCAGTTATTATGACATTGATGTGATATATTACATGCAATTGTTCAGTAAGTATAATCCACTGTTTATGCAATATAGAGATGTTATTGATATGTTTGTGCATGATATGAGGTACTGTTATGTATCGCTGCGGTTCTCCTTTATCATGTCATGCCACACACACGTCTAGAGGACGTGTTCTGCTTGTTTATGCCACACACACATCTAGAGGATTTGTTCTGATGATTTATGCCACCTACACGTCTAGAGGATGTGTTCTGCTTGTTTATGCCATTCACACGTCTAGAGGATGTGTTCTACTTGGGTTCGAGATGGCATCACGCATCTAGAAGATGTGTTCTGAGTTCTATGAGGTGGCATCACACATCTAGAGGATGTGTTCTGCTTGGTTCGAGGTGGCATCACACATATAGAGTATGTATTCTGGTGGATTATGATATGGAGTGGCACTGGTATCTGGACCCTTTCAGTAGGGGGATGCTTGTTGGTACACTATTAAGATATTGCAGGGCCGTGGGTCACATTTACAGCTACCATTGAGAGTATAAACAGTAGGTTTACTTACATTGCATGTTTGAGTATTTGTGGAATGTTTAAGCATGCAAATCATTTATGTGCTTATTGATTGCTATGCTATGATTTACTGTATAACGTGGCTTACTTATTGAGTGTAAGCTCATAAAAATCTTACAATGTTTTTGTCAGAGCCACGAGATTGAAGATGGATGGTTGGGGTGATTGATCTTTTATTAAATAAATCAAGACCCATTATTTTGTTGTAACCCCAGTATTGCTTATGTGTAGGGCTTGATGCCCAAACTTTATTATTATGGTGTGTAAGGGTTGTAACCCAAGACTTTTATATTCAGTGATGTATTTGGCTTGATTATATATAATGGTGTTTTATGTTGAAAAATTTATGACGCCTTGCGTGCCCGGCACGCGGCGGGTTGTCACCCTAGCCCGATATTAGGTCTGGGGCGTGACAGGTCCCATCCACTTTTACATCATCCTCCTTTTCCTTTTTGTTGCTATTGCAAGTCTAGCCAATCCTCTTATGTTTTAGATCCATCTAAGTATTCTTTAGAGTGGTGGGACATATGAGATTAAAGACTCCCTTCTTTAGCGTTACATATGCGAGACCAACTCTTTATCAAAAATTGTCATGGGACCCTGTTTCGTCTACTTCCTGCTTTAAGATTCATGCACCGAACAGCTTCTTTCCTGATATTTGGTGTCATGTTTCATCAAGTTTGATCGATCTTCACTTGCTGATGGCAAATCCCTCTGCACCGAGTCCGCCAGTGTCTGATGGCGATAGGAGTGCTACTACGGCCTAACGATGTGCCCATGGAGGGCAGTTTGAGTGGGTTGCTCCATCGCCCTTCGTGGCAGTGGTGGCGGAGCTGAAACAACTGTATCCGGACATTGTCCAGGTCCCAGTGCAGTCGTTGGAGGTGGAATCTTACATATGGGTAAATCAAGCTATCATTGCTCAGAGTCTCTCTTGTTGGGTTCCGCCGGAGGTGATTGTCTGGGAATTCCATCGTGCAGGGGTTCCAGGTGAAATTGAAGCTCTTGCTCTAGCTCACCGACACTACATGTTCCGGTTCACTAACCCCCGAGCCAAGAGTCTTGTTTTGAGAAGGCCCTAGGTTGCCAATGGGCAACCAATCGCTGCTGCAGAGTGGCTACCGGAGTTCGTCCCTGTGAATGATACTCTTCTTCACGCTCTGCTCTGGATCCGACTGCCCCAGCTCCCTATTGAGTTCTGGACCGACGAGATCTTATCCTCAATTCTTTCTGTGGCTGGGTAGTTCTTGTTCTCTGATAAATCAACCAAGGAGAGAAAACGGGAGGTTTCGCTCAAGCCTGTGTCCGCAATAACTTGAGCAAACCCCTCCAGCCAAGAGCGAGGATTCGAGGGAGCAAAGCACCATTTTGGCAGCAATTTTTCTACAAGCACCTCGAAGGAATATGTGACTTGTGCGGCTCCTTGCACCTTGTAGGAGCTTGTGGGAGTAATTATTAAACTTATTTTTAACTAATTTTTTTAGGGACGTAAGGAGTAATTATTTTTTTCTGAACTTATTTTTTGAGAACAAAACTGTTATTATAAAAAATTGATTATTTCCTCGTCTATCCCCTGAATAAACTCTATCCTATACATTTATCCAGAAATATCTATTTTTCTATTAACACTATCTAATTATCCGTCTTTCTAACTATGATTTGTTTGCTTGGCTTTTAGTTTGGACAAAAATCTTAGTTTGAATTTTAAGGTTCTTGTTCCAATCTAAATCCAAATATTATGCCACCATTTTAATTTAATTTTTATGTACTTTTTTAAGATTAATGTTAGGAGTTTTTATTTTGTGCATATAAATAATTTATTTATAGTTTGATCGAAAAAAAAATTATCAATTGGTTAGAGCGGAAAGTAGCCTGATAATTTTAAATACCACTGCCAACAAATATTAAGTCAGGCACAAAAATTTATATTCATATTTATTTAAACAAGTATTACTATAAATCAAACATCAAAATATAATATAAAAATATAAATCTAATAGCTAAACACAACCAAATCAAAAATATTATTAAAAAAAAAAAAAATAAATACTATGTTAATATGGTTACTTTTTTTAAGATAATGTCTGTTGTAAGATTAAATAAGATTGCAATTAGGATCATATGTTGAGATATGTATTTTTTTTTTTCTTGATGGATATTGATATAAATTTGGATTTTAGTTTCATGGTTAAATTTATCAATGGAAAATTAAGTCTAGACAAATATTATCATATTTTTGTTCATCCTTACTAAATCAATAATGGTGAGTGCAATGAAATTTTATGTGCTCATAAAATATGCCTTCAACTTAATTAGTAGTTATGAGCATGATGGCTTCTCCACGAGCAGATAAAATATGTCTTGAAGTAATTTTCTTTTCTAAGGTGAAAGAAACATTTTCTTTTAAAGATATAATTGTTATGTGATAGGATAATTAGTTTTAATTGATACAAATTCATGTATACCAAGATATCATCATTGTGATATTGAGATGATAGAAATTTTATGATTACTTATTTACTATCCTAAATAAATTTGAATTACTATATGAGAATTAGTAATAATTACTAGTACTTTTTTATCAGTTTCAATATCTTGTGAATTTTGCTGAAATATTGAGATATTTTTTGCTTTTCATAAAATAGAGGTACCTTTCTATTTTACTAACCGAGATAAAACAATATTAATGCTTGCATCAATAGTAGCCACCCCACCAAGGTGACTAAAAACTATTTGAATTACTAAAACAATATTAAAAGCCATATTTCTACCAATTGCAAACATAAGAGCCAACAAAATAAAACCATCTTCCTGAGGTCCAAAATAGATTCCAACAATTATCTTTTAGGACACAATAAAAGATGATTCAATATTCATGACACTTCTGTTAAATACATCTAAATACATTATACACGAAGAAAATACAACAATAATCTAATATATTTTTGCTATGTAATGCCCCAATGCCAGTGCACATTAGTTAAAATTTTTAAGTAAGCCTACCTTCATAATGTCTAATACACATATTAAATCATTCAAAATAGAAGTTGGATGAGAAAGTTATATGTAATTTGATAAACTCGTGTCAATATTGATAAACTTTCATAAAATTATAAAAATATAATTTTGCAGAATATAATTTAAGAATAATTTTTCTTGAATTTTTATTTATTTTTTTATTTATTTTTAAAAAATTCATATTAGATAGTTAGAAATCTAATAGAAGTTAGGAATTTATTTTTAGATATTTATTTAATATTTATATATTTAATTTTCTTTAGGAAATAAGAATCCTGCTAGAAATAGGAAACTTATTGGTTTTAAAAAATCAATATCTTATGAGAAGCACCAAACCTATTGATTTGATGAGAATTCTTTGTATATAGGTCCTAGTTGAAATCTTTTGTTAGAAAAAAATCATCAATAAAGTTCTTGAAAACTTTATTTTTAGCTTTGAAAAATTCTCATGCTTGTTGGGATATAGTTGGTGCAAGGATAAGAGTTATCTCTTTCGTGTTAGCTTGCTGGGATTTAATATCATTATTCTTCTTAAGATAGCCATACATTGATTACAATTTATGTTATGACCTTCAAAGTTAGATTTTCTCATAGTTGTATCATAAATTAAGTAATAAATTCTGAAGAAACATAATTAAAGATGATCAAGCTTACTAGTGTCGATGCTTATATGGTAAGTGATGGTTTATCTTTTCTTAATTTTCACATTTTAATAAAATATCAATATCAAAGCATCATAATAGATTCATGGATTTTATAAATGCATGTTTCCTAATTATAGAAGCATATGTTATTTTTAAAAATGATGGAATATGGTTTTGAGCATATTTTGTCCATAGATTGATATGATATGAAAATTGATTGGATATGTTTTATTATGAATTCTGAAATCCAATTGACTATATTTGATAGATTGCCAATAGGGGTTGTACCAAACTAATATCTTACCGATGGAAATTATATCAGTCCATGCTTTCTAGAGAGAATTGTGTTCAGCGGACACCCTACTAGTGGAGATTTTATACTAATTGATTCTAAGATTTTGGGCATAATTGAACTAGTCAAAATGAATTATGATTGATCCAATTTATTGTTTTATATAAAAATAAATATTGAAAAATTATGAATCCTTTTTTTTACCATATTTAGATACGATGACTTACTCATATGTATGTCATGTTTATTATTAATTTACTATGTGATTTATCCGGCTAAGGCTAAGGTGATCTATTGCTTATTAATTGAGCCCATTATTTTATTAATTTTTCTTTTAAATCCAGATTTGTAGATACATCAGACATTGATGAAAAAGAGTTTGGTTGAGAGAGAAAAATTTGTGCTATGATGTACAATTATTTTTAGTTATATTAAATAATATTTGTTAATAGTGATGTAATTCAAATTATTAAAAATTTATCATCAAAAGTTAAATTTTAAATTTTATTTTATTCTATTGTGAATTGTTGTCATCAAATCACCCTCCTCGAGCATCTGCGAGCGTCCGATCTTCTTCTCTGGCATGCCAAGGATCTTTCAGCGAGCTTCTCATGCTTGGAAGCCTGCAAAAAGTTTCGAAGATTGGAGATTCCAGTGGGGACCCTTCAATGCTCAAGTTAGTGCTCTGGGCAACCGTCATGAGCTTGGAGAAGTTCGAATGAGAAAGAGAGAGGCTTGGAAGAATGCTCTCTATAAGCATATGAGCATTTTGGAGTTGTGTGTTGAGTTGAGTTGTTGTGGTTACCTGATCAAAGGTCCCTCTTACACATTTTATTGGTGCTTAGAGCCTGCTAGCCTTGGGGCATGATCACTTGTCAGAGCATTGATGATGGGGCAGTACAGTGGGGCTGGCCTCCATATGATTTATCAAAGTTGCAGTCTATGTTCCGTCTAATATGGATGGCTACATAATTAGTGGGTCAAGTCCCATTAGAGTGGGTGGTCACTTAATTTGGATGGTTGCTGCAGGATGTTGTAGGCTTGCAGGGCGTGGGCGACTATTACGGCGATCGTTACGATGCTTGCCAGATATGTCCCCTACGTTGCACGTCTGTTGTTCTGTACGGACAGTGGTGGAGCCAGACACGTAGACCCTATAATGCAGCCACTGGGGCACTGCTTAGGTGGTTGCTGAGGTCGAATGGCCGAGGTTAAAGTTGACCAAGGTATGCTGGCCAAGGCATGCTGGCTGAGGCTAAAGTTGGTCGAGGCTGAGTGTATGATGGCCGAGGTATGCTGACCGAGGCATGCTAGCCGAGGCTGAAGTTGGCCTAGGTTGAGTTAGCTGATGTTAAAGCTAGCCGAGGCTGAGGCTGGCCGAGGTATGTTGGCCAAGGCTAAAGTTGGCCGAGGTATGTTGGCCAAGGCTGAAGCTGGCCGAGGTATGTTGGCCAAGGCTGAAGCTAGCTGAGGCTGAGGCTAGCTAAGGCTAAAGCTGGCCAAGGTATGTTGGCCAAGGCTGAAGCTGACCGAGGTATGTTGACCGAGGCTAAAGCTGGTTGAGGCTGGCCGAGGCTGAAGCTGACCGAGGTATGTTGGCCAAGGCTGAAGCTGGTTGAGGCTAAAGGTTAGCCGAGGCTGAAGCTGACCGAGGTATGTTGGCCGAGGTTGAGGCTAGCCGAGGCTGAGGCTGGCCGATGCTAAAGCTAGCTGAGGTATGTTGGCTGAGGCTGAAGTTGGCTGAGGTAAGCTGGCCGAGGCTGAGGTTGACCGAGGCTGAAACTGACCGAGGCTGACCCGAGAGCTGACTAGGTCCGACCCTGGGGAGATTATCGTTGCCTATGGGGCTCATTGGCCCCATCAGATGCTCCCCACACTCCTGAGCTTATGCGACCGTGTGCCTTGCAACTACCAGGCGAAAGGAGTGTAGAGCTCTCCATCTTTGCACTTATCTATTCATGTTAACTTCAGTTCTGATTCCTTCTGAGTGGAGAGATCTTTCTCTTTTGCATTGCCTTGGATAATTTTGGTATGTTCTTGTGTGAACCTACGACCATGCCTGCCTCCTCAAAAGACTTTAAGCAAGGTTGGAGGTAAGTTGATTACCTTTAACTGGCTGGGGCAACCAGTAATCCTCTTCTGACGTAGAGTCTGGAAGTGGATACCCGTCAACTGTGAGTTGGGGAGTTGGCCTCTTCTGACTATGAGTTGACTTGGGGCTTCTGCTTGGATGGCTAAAAGTGACCAGCAATATATTGTAAGTATATAATTTAAACAAAGGTCTTACTCGGTTGGCCATTGGTCGTTGAGACAGTGTTGAAGCCACTGAGGCTATGATGAAGCCACTAAGGCAAAGTCTATGCCGATGCTGGGGTTGGTCTTGGTGCCGATGCTGGAGTCGGTCTCTGTGCTGACTGGAGTCGATCTTTCCAGTTGGTCATTGGCTGCTAAGGCAGAATTGAGCCACTGAGGCAGAAATAAAGCCATTGAGGTTGTCGAGAGTCTTTTGAATCTCGAAGGGTGACCCAAGGGTGCTGTGATCATGCTCGGGAGCCTTTTAAAACCCGAAGGGTGATTCGAGAGTCAATGGAATGGGACCATGCTAGGGAGCCTTTAATCCCGGATGATGACCTGAGGGTGTTGGAACCATGCTCAGAGGCCTTTTGAATCCCGAAGGGTGATCTGAGAGTCGCTGGGATGGAACCATGATCGGGAGCCTTTAACCCCGGAGGGTGACCTGAGGGTATTGGAACCATGCTCAGGGGCCTTTTTCTTTGTGCCGACGGTCTTTATTACCGACGCTAGAGTTGGTCTTTGTTGCCGATGCTAGAATTGATCTTTGTTATCAACACTGGAGTCGGTCTTTTTTGCATGACATTGTCAAGTATCGATGAAAGAAATACTTCATCTAAGTATAGTGTACTTAGCTTTTATAGCACCCTTGTTTCCTTGCACCCACATCTCGGCTTTGGTCTTTAAGCTTGATAGAGCACCTACCCAACCATCGCGACTCATCTTTCTAGATGTTCATGCTCTAGGAGGAGCCTCTGGGGTGCAGCAGGGAATCGGTTGTCCAATACTAGGACAGGGAATGTTCGTGCCAGATTGGGACACTCGCAGAGGCAGAAGGGGCCGTTTGAGAGTGGGAATGAAACGAAGTTGCGGGTGGCTCCGAATGCGCTTCACAGTTGGATTACCAGCCATCAATTTGGTTTTTTTTGGAAGTGATGGACCCTGACATGCAATAAATATCAAGAAGAGAGGGAGGAGAAAGTGGCATGATGTCACCTCTTTTTCTGATGGCTTCCAATTGAAGAAGTGTCTCTAGTGAGGCTTTTTTGCATTATTGCTATCCCATTGCTCCGTACAAGCTGGTTGAAGCCTCGTCCTTCCTTCCACATGGCACCACTAGCTTTGATGAACCAAGGGTCATGATACCCAAATCCAAGGCTATGATGAATGGGTTCACGAACTCGGCATGCGGATCCATATTTATAGGAGTAGCAGTCAAGAGAACATATTTTGGTATATGGACACTTTGGTTTTGTAAGCAGGCACTCCTCGGGGCACCTGACAAATTTGTGATAGCATGGGCTCCATGGCCGAATCGAACAACCAAGTGGAAGAGGCTGAGATCGACACCGTCGGCCAAGCAGAGGTGGTTATTGTGGAACTCTTTGGAGAAATTTATCTCCTTCTACTGATTTGGGTACTCCAGCCTGCTGGTGGTCTGCCTCCAGAGAGCCATGTTGATTGGAGTGGAGGCATTGGTGCCCTGTTCTTGCTAATGAGCTTGAAGTCGCTGATGAGCCTGAAGGTACTCTAACCGATGGCTTGAACTTGAAGCTGCTCTTGTTGATGAGCTTGAGGTTGCTTTTGCTGATGAGCTTGAGCAACCTCTTGCTGGTGAGCTTGAGTTTGCTCTTGTAGCCTCTGAACAACTGCCACCAATGTTTGAACTTATTGAATGATGGCGACAAGCTGGTCCACTTGAGTAGCTTGAAGTGGTAACGATGGTGGAGCAGAGGGCTGGCATTCTGTTGCCTAGCTCATTGAGGGTGCCCTCCCAACATGACTGGCAAAAGCTGCTTGGTCTCTTGTCATCATCATCTTTTTGATCTATCATTTTGATCTAAAGGGGGATAAGAATCTACAAGCTAGCATCGCTGACGATCCATGCTTTGCCATCCCTTTCTAGTACGCCAATCTGTTATTGCCAAATCATCTTCATCGAGCATCTGCGAGTGTCCGATCGTCTTCTCTAGCATGCCAATGATTTTCAGCGAGCTTCTCATGCTTGGAAGCCTGCAAAATGTCCCGAAAGCCTCTAACGCTCAAGTTAGTGCTCTGGGCAACAGTCATGAGCTTGAAAAAGCTTGAATGAGAAAGAGAGAGGCTTAGAAGAATGCTCTCTGTGAGCGTATGAGCATTTTGGAGTTGTGTGTTGAGTTGAGTTGTTGTGATTACTTGGTTGGGGTCCCTCTTACCCATTTTATTGGTGCTTATAGCCTGCTAGCCTTGGGGCATGATCACTTGTCAGAGCATTGATGATGGGGGCAGCATAGTGGGGCTGGCCTTCATGTTATTTGTCAAAGTTACAGGCTATGTCCCATCTAATATGGGTGGCTGCATAGTTGGTGGGTCTAGTTTCATCAAAGTGGGTGGCCACTTAGTTTGGATGGTTGCTGCAGGTTGTTGCAGGCTTGCAGGGCATGGGCAACCATTATGGTGCTTGCCATATGTGTCCTCCATGTTGCACGTCTGTTGTCCTGTGTGGACAGTAGTGGAGCCAGGCACATGGACCCTACAATGCAGCCGTTGGGGCACTGCTTGGGTGGTTGCTGAGGCTGAATGACCAATATTGAAGTTGGCCAAGGTATGCTGGCTGAGGCATGCTGGCCGAGGCTGAGTGTATGCTAGCTAAGGCATGCTGCCGAGTATGCTGACCGAGGCTGAGGCTAGCCGAGGCTGAAGCTGGCCGAGGTATGTTGGTCAAGGTTGACGCTGGCCGAGGCTGGCTGGCCAAGACAGAAGCTGGTCGAGGTATGTTGGCATAAACTAAAGCTGGCTAAGATATATTGGCCAAGGTATATTGGCCGAGGCTGAAGCTGGCCGAGGTATATTGGCCGAGGCTGGCCGAGGTTGAAGCTGGTCGAGGTACATTGGCCAAGCTGAAGCTAGCCGAGGCTGAAGTTGGTCGAGGTATATTGGTTGAGATTGAAGCTGACCGAGGTATATTGGCCGAGGTAAGCTGGTCAAGACTGGCCAAGGCTGAAGCTGGCTGAGGCTGACCCGAGAGCCGACTAGGTCCGACCCTGTGGAGATTACCGTTGCTATAGCGCTCATTGGCCTCATCACTAACTATTTAATGAAATCATGATAAATGCCTTGCATACTCATGAAGATAAGCCTTATGAGTATGTGATGGCTCAAAATCTCGGATTGAGAGCGTAACAATTGGAGTAGTATCAAAGCATAAGATTAAAACCTTAGAATTTGAATTGGTTAGCGGTGAGATAGGGTAACTTTTTATTATTACAAAGTTTAAAGTCCTTATATTGAGGGTTGATTGACCTATTTATTTTGAGAAAATAGATGATTCGGCTTTAATCTTAGAAGTTTGACCGATCTTGCTAAGAAATCTCATGCATCTAACCCTCCATGAATTGTTAAGACTTCATGGGCTTGAGTTGCTTCTCACATTTCTAGTGTTTTGAATGATTGATAGTCCATCGATAGAGATAACACAATGATCGCTTCTCGTAAAGGGTTGAATTTGATGCTTGATTTGGAAAGATTCACGCATTGTCTAGAAAAGGCACAATAGGCATTTAGATTCTTCGTAATGTACTTGATATTGCCTTTATAGCTTTAGCCAGCAGCCCAGCACCAATCAATCATTTGTAAATAAAAAATGAAAATATATATTAGGTCACCCTTGCTTGGATTATAAGCTTTTAAAAGAAGTAGATGCAAGATAAAATATCTTTAATAACATATCTGTACGATACAAAGAGATGGAGAAACGGAACACCTTATTTGCGGCCCACATTTAGGTAGAACCAATTTGTTAGGATTCCATTAATGAGAGCAGAGAACTTAGGTCAAACAAAAATGCACAAGGACAACTACTACATGCTCCTACCTCATTCCATCGGTCACTTTCTATGTCTATCTTTAGTACCATGAGTCCTTTCCTGACAAAAGCCTTTTTCAAGGAATGTATAATCTCTCGAGCAAGGAAAATATTACTAGAGATATTATGGTTTAAAACCAAGTCTAGCAAAAGAGGTCTCAACTGATCAACAAGGATTTTGTCACTATACTAAATATTGTATTACACAGGCTGATTGATGTATCACCTTCATATCTATTGATTTTTTTTATTTTTTTTATTTTTTATTTTTTTTTTTGAAATCAAAGTGATATAGGTATCTTTCCCAGACCTTGGCATGGTACCTGACATAAAAAGTTTTTGATACCTGAAACAACCTCCCTACTTATGATTTACCAAAACTCTTTAAAGAATATACGTTGAAATCCATGTGGTCTTATCTAGATGAATACTTTTGATTGCCACCTCCATTTCTTCCTTCATAATAGTTAAAATTAGTTTCTCATTCTAGGACTTAGACACTTACTCTTAATTTAGGGAGCAGCATAATATTGCTCATCTAAGCATCAATGGTCCATTTGTCCTTCATATCCTATAATATAACTGCTCTAATTTTCTCTTAGGTCTCAACCATCATCATAACCCCCAAAGTTTTAAATCCAGCAATTTTATTCCTCCCATCTTTTGACTTGTGTAGACTTATGAAGGAACTTGGTATTAGAATCACCTTCCTTTAGCTATTGTTCTCTTGATTTTTGTCTCCCAAAAACTTCTTACATTTTGAGATTCTTATTAATCAGCCTTAAAAGTTCCAACAATTAATCTTTTTATGCTTCCCTTGATCAAGGACTCCATTTAGGGCTTCCATTTCCTATAACTTCAGAATATCTTCATTTAACTTCAGCCCTTAAAATATTGATCACACTCCTCTTGTTCAAATTCTCTAAAACAAGCCTTATTTTCAGTCAAATACAGGGTGAATGATGCCCTTACTATCTTCCTGCAGTTTACACCACCTCATGCATGCCCTAAAAAAAATCAAAATGAGCATTTGATTCTGTTAAAAGCATACTACACCAAATGCAGTACTTTTGATTCTAGATATTGATCCAACGAAGCATTAGAAATAAGAACATAATCTAATCTCTAGCCTAGCCTTATCTATTATTATTTCAGGTGAAGCTAGGCCTATTGTTGCCCAAATTAATAAGTCTTATAGCCTAAAAGAATGCCTTCAGCTCTTTTACATTTCTATCCTTGTGGAAAGGTTTGCTACCATTTTTATCATCACTGCATGCAATAAAATTAAAATAACCTACTAAGACAACCAATAGGCCTAATGTCCTCACTTTAAAAGCTAAGACAACCAACAGGCCAAATGTCCTCACTTTAGAAGTTAACCATCATAATGATCTTCTTTGAGTACCATTAATACTAACATGGACTACTTCCAAAATTTAAGAATGATTGGGCTGCTGAGTGATCAGACCACAAGCAACTTATTTATCTTAGTGAATAATAAAATTTATGTTACTCCAATCTCTCCTACAAACAATAATTATCTTCCTAAATAACCTATCAACTGGCATCCTATAAAGATACCATTATTTACCAATGAATCTTTTGATTCTAGGAAATGAATCTCAGAGATTCTAGTTTCCAAAAAGCAATAGATTAGTGAGTTATAGCTAACAAAATATCATTGGAGACATTCATAGTCTAGGTGAACCTTACCAAAATAGGTCCATTTGTTTTGATGGTCTCATATGGCCCCCTTTCAAGGACGTTCCCTAAAAAAAGGAACTCCTATACCAACCATGCTTTTTAAATTATTAAAGTAAATCATATTAATAGGAGATATTATCAATTCTGAAGATGAGATTATCTCTCTTTAGCATTCCTTGTTCCCTCTATTTGACCTTGGTATTGTCCTCTTGTCCATCCCTTCATTAACTTGGTTCATAGGTTCCTTCCTTTTTATTATTTTAACACCCTCTTTTTTCCTTTAGCACAGTCGTATTCTTGACCGTCAAAACATTGATTAGAGAAGGGGATTCAGATCCAATTCCAATGCGGTAGCATCGTTCTTTGTAACAATCAAGATTTATAAGTCCATCAGTCCATACATCCACTACCCCTCCTTTTTACTGAATCTTTTGGAGGATATCTCTTCATTCTATTTTTTATATAGATGTAACATGAAGAACCTGCATAGTAGGATCGAGATATAATCTCTATCGGTTAGTGTTCCTCCTATACTATAGCTTCCCTATCCATCAACAATGGGTTAAACCTTGACTCATATCTTTCTTCACTCTAAACTATTTATTTTCCAAACATTTTGACATTTTGTGTCTTTTTATATAATCCTCTTGTTGTTACCTAATCATGACTGTTGGCCCAGATGGCAACCCAGAGGGGGGTGAATTGGGTTCTTTAAAAATTTTACAATTAAAACTAATTCCATAAGATGAATGTGCACAAGTGAAGTGATGCTATGAATGCTGAGCACAATATAAAAGGAGAAAGAGATAAGCACGACAAACACAAAAGGTTTATAAAGGTTCGGTGTTAGCTATACCTACATCCACTCCCAAGCAACTCTTGGGTCCACACTATAATCACCCTGATTACAGCTGAGTTATTTTGCAAGATCACAACCCAAACTTGTTGTTTTACAATGGGATCACAATGAACCCAGCCGGTTTTCACAGGTTCACCAGCACAAAATCTAACACAAGCTAATCTTAGCTTGCCCGAGGTCAACTACCTCAACTGATTCAATCCCACTGATTGAATCAAAAAAATAAATAACTCAAATAGATGTTTACAGCAATTTAAAAGCTCCTCAAATAAGCAAATAAACAATATAAGTAAAATGAGAATAGAAAAGCCTGATTTGAAGCTATTTGAAGTTGAGCTTTTCTTCTTTTCCTCTTCTCTTCTGAATGATCTTTCAAAGCTTGAACTCAGGCACTTGAAGGAAGCTCGGTGAAGAGAAGGTTGAAGAACTAGGGCTCTTGCTTTTCTTCTTCAAATCAATGGAAATCCTTCGGATTTGATCTTGAAAGGCTTTTGGAATTCTCTTCTATCTCTTTTCAACAGTTAGGCTTTAACATAGAGATTTTTCGCTTTGAAATTTCTTGATTTCTCTCTTTTTCTTCTTGTTGGTTTTTGAACGGTCGGAATCCCCTTTTTATAATCTCTCTTAATCCATGTTTTTGATGCAAACTAGCCATTGAGAGTACTTGAATTAGTTCCACACGCAAAGAAATAGAGCTATTGAAGAGTAGGTGAAGAAATATGATCGTTGGAGCTTATTTTGACAAATCTGAAAATCAATTCTGACAGGTTGGAGTCGGCTCCAATTTTTTAAGGTGTCGGCTCTAAGTCGGGTTTCCAAAAATAGTAAGAAAAAGTTTGTCGTGGAGTCGGCTCTGAAATTCTGTGGTGTCGACACATCGCGAGCTGGAGTCGGCTCTAATTTTCTGAGTGTCAGATCTAACAGTATTCCAAAAAATATAGTCTCTGTTCTCAGGTTAGAGTTGGCTCTAATTCCGCTGGTGTTGACTCTAAATTTTGAAGCAGAAAAATAGTTCATTGTATCTCATGTTAGAGTCGGCTCTAACTTTCTGGGTGTCGACTCTAAACTGTGTCGAAAGTATCAAACTATTCTGATACGCTCTGGAGTCGGCTCTAATGACTGTGGGTGTCGGCTCTAAACTATGAACTTTGATATATACCATTAAAAACTAATTCAAGCCTATTTTTATACAAAATTTGAATATTTAACCTTTCTAAATTTCTGAAACACTTGTCAATTTCATTAGTAACATAAAAAATATATTCATGGCTTTTGTTAATCATCAAAATCAATAAGTAGGTCAACAATGACTTAATTGCTTGTCCTATTACCCTTAACTCCATTGAACTCTTATGCTCCAAATTCACTCTTGTAATAATAGGAACTCTCACTACCCATATCCATGGATTATAGATTGGCCTTAAATGGGTCTTGAACCTCTTGCTTTCTTGGAGTCCTCCTTTACATGCCCAACGTGACCACATAAGTAGTATATTTTGGTAATTCCTCATAAATGAATTCTACCATACCATTGTTCTTTCGACTTGAAGATTGACATTAGGGCAAATTTGCTATGTTATATTAGTTTGAATATATACTATGGCAAACCTTATTTTAACCACATTCTCTATCCATTCTTATAGGAACAGACATTTCGTAGATTCAAACATAATCTTCAATATTTTCTTCTTTTGTTATAGTTTAATTAGGAGATCTAGTATCTAGATCTAGTATAGGCCTCCCAAATTTAGTCCCCCATTGACTTCAAATTTAGTCTCCAACTCTCAAGGGCCAAAAGCTATCTTGCTAAGAATCTAGATCCTCTAGTTAAAACCTTATCCTTGCTATCATCTAAGGGAAGTTGAATAATAAAACACCCTTTGATGAGGATAGAACTTGAAAATCCCCCTTAATACACCAATAGGACTTCATCTCCTTAAAAATGAATTCAAGAGGAAAGCCTTTGCCCAAAAACTTATTGAGAAGACTAGTGTTCAACCAGTTGCATGTGGCATCAACCTCCTAATCCTCAAACACTACTACTTAAGTGAATGTTCTCTATAAGGCTATAATTTCATCATAAAAAAACTTGAGGCATCTCTCACTTGAATCTCTAACTTCGCTACACAACTTAAGATTAAGGTCAACTTAGATCCTTGCTTTAGTAAAAGCCATGACTTGTATCTCTTCTCAAAGATAAAGCAATTGAGTCTTTTGATTGCACCCTCTAGTTCCTCTCCTTGTTGGATTTTATTTTTTTCTTTTTATTGATTATATAGGAGAGTTGAGCGGCCTTCTTAACTCTACCCCCAAGAAAAAATGCTAGACATAAGGAAGGATGGGAAACAAGATAAAGGTGGACTTTTTTAGTTTTACTCTTAATCAAGATAGTTAAGGATACACTTGAAATTTGATTGTATAAATATTACCTGATAGCTACTTGTAAAAGAATTTGTACATACCAATCAATCTAGTTTATTTTTGTCTTTATCATTTATCTTAAGCTAACTTAATTTATTTTAAAAGAGATGTAACTGAGCTTCTATCATTTTGGCTCTCATCGCCTTTCTTTGGTAGGTAACATTATAGTGGCAAAAGTCCTTAAAAGTTAATGTAACAAAAACTCAGCTTATTCATCTACCTCACTTTCTAATTCATATCGATAGCATGCACATACTATAAACCAACCCAATCGTAACTTAATGTATAATTACTCCAAGCTATTTAGCTAAAGGATCATTTTATCCCATCAAATCCTCTCATGTGTTTAAAGGATATTTGGTGAATACCAAACCTTCTCTTAAAAATCAAAATAGGATCCTATGGTAGCTTTATTAGAGTGATAGCCATTAGAAGAAGGATCTTACTCTTTTCTTTGAAATAAGAGGAATCTCACCATCTTCTTAAAACTTATTATCAGTATGAAAGATGCTCTGATAGGTTGGTTAGGAGGAATTTTTCTACCTAAAAAGAAAGGTAATTTCTTTTATCAAGGTAAAATTGTGTTGGCTGGTGAAGAACTAATTAGATAGAATTATCAATTGTCATCTTGGCTGCCAAAGAACTAATTGGCTGCCAAAGATTCAACCTCATCTCCATGTGATTGAGTAGGTATTTCTACAAGATGTTCTAAAAGATCAAAATGAGCCAATTAGATTTATATAATCCTTGTAGTGGTGACCACATATTCAGTTTGAACTTTTTATGGGATCTAAAAAAGTAAAATGCCTGAGCAAGATAAAATAACCAAATGAGTCCCACTCATAGGCTACAAAAAAAATGCTGATGTGTTTTAATATAGAGCCACCTACATGCCTTCCAATATTAAGTGAAGAGTTACATGTGGGAGGCCATTTCTATACAAATTGTGGTTACATAAGCACTCCACCGGCCATCACAATAATTGGAATGGCTACTCTTAGGATATATAAAAAGGATGATGTAGAAATTGTTAATGACTGAATAATATGCAAGTAGACAAAAAATTTCATATGCAAGCCCAAACTAATGAACAAAATGATTGGACAAGCAATGTTCAATAGAATATAACTCCTCTTGGAATGCTTGATGATAGAACCAACATGAAGATATTGATGAATGAAAAAATACATCCAAAGGTCAGTAACTATAGTGGTCTCAATAAGAAACATATTATCATAAGGAAGTGTGATCTAGGATGGAACAAGTTCATACAAAAGTAAAAAGTAGAATGAGTTTCAGTGATGGAGAGTATCTTCATAAAAATTTTTGAAATATGAAAAAAAAAAACAATGAAAGATCTTTTGTATTAATGAAAATAGAGATCGACCAAAGTAAGATTAAGAGGAACTGATAAGTAAAGGTCGAATCTTTAGAAAATAAGTATAAAGCTAGAGTTGGATCTATAATAGTCCTTCATAACTATATGAAATGGAATAAGTATCTCTATAGCTCTAGCAAAGGATCAACCAATACCAAAAGGGCCAAAGCAATAAGTCATTTTTTGACTAAAATTGCAACCAATTAAAGATGAGCTTTGACCAACTAGGCATAAAGAATGAAGAGATAAAGTCAAACTAAGAAAAAAAAGCTATGTATTCTTAGTTAAGATTGCTAACCATATATAGGTCTTAATATAAAGAAAATAGCTAGCTTCTTATCTAAATCAAGGTCAAATTCATCATCAGAAAACTAGGACTAAACATAATGTGGTTGGGATGAAAGGTTTTGGTAGAAGAAGACCAAAGATAGAGAATTGGCAAAACATCGAAGAGAGTAGTTAACCACTAAGAGATTCTTGAAGATATTAAGAATGTCCAAAAGGTCATTCATTTCCAAAATCGAAGCCCTCTATAAGGAAACACAATCCAACCATTGGTCCCAAAGTATGGACTTGGATAACCAACATTGATGAGAAGTTGAACTTTTTTATAACAATGATAGAAAAACCTTTCCTCAAATAGAGGAATATTCTATCTTCAGGATATAGAGAACTAAGAGAAGTATACAGAGATGTCAGGTTTAAAAATAATGCTAAAGTAGGAAAGGTAGACATGGAGAATATGTTGCCCAGATGTAGCAACCTAAGAGAGGGATGAATTGGGTTATTAAAAATTAATTACTATCGCAGATATGTGCTTTAACCCTAATTTGAATTTACTAGGCAGTGGTGTAGTGAAGTGCTCAGAATAATAACACAGATAATCAAGCAACCACAAACACAAGAGAGTTTATAGTGGTTCGGTGCCAAACTCAGCACCTACATCCACTCCCCAAAACCTTTGGAAATTTTATTCTAATAGTATCACAACGATTACAACCTCTAGCCTTCCCCGGCTAGCCCTCTTGTTTATACGGTATAAGATAGCCAAACCCTTAGCCTTACCCGGCTAGTCCTCTTGTTTTACGGAATAAGAAGCCAACCCCTAACCTTACCCGGCTAGTCCTCTTGTTTCACGGCACAAGGAAGCCAACAAGAACCAAGGGCTATCTCTAACCCTTTTACAAAGATTCAAAATAATTAAGAACAAGTAGCTCCTTCAATGAGCAAATATTCAAGATATACTTTACAAATTTTGTAGCAAATCTTCAGCAATAAATGAGGAAGCTCCGAGGTTGCTGAAGCTTTGAATGCTTGAAGTCTTTAAAGGATCTGGACGACCTTTGAACAACGAATGATCTTCAATTTCAATGCACACCAAACTTGCTCTTTGACACTCTGAAGAATATGCAATAAAAGCTCTTTTTCTTGGATTTCTTTCTCTTATTTTTCTCTTTTTCAGATTCAACATTTTGTTCCTCTAATCCTAGCTATTTAAAGCAATCCAACAACAAAATATATCCGTTAGATACATTTGAAACAAATAAAAAATAAAACGGGAAGAAAAGATAACCGTTGAGATTATTTTTCTTAAGCATTGAATGCACTGAATCCATTTGAGGAAGGAAGATCTGCCAAAATTTAAGAGACCAAAAGTTGGTATAGCTGAAAATAGTAATCAATTAAAGAGGAGAGAGAGTAAGAGAGAAAGAGCACGCCCAACGCGGTAGCTGACAGGAGTTAATTCCAGGTAGCTGGCGACTTGAAGAAGCTCGGGCAAGATGAAGTGTAAAGTCCACAAGCTAGCTAATCAGCTAGCTAAGTTTGAAATCTCATGGCAAGAGAAATAAATTCAGCCATAAAAAGGTAAGGTAGTTAGCTATCTAGCTAACTAACTACAAAGGGCTCACGGCATGAAGCTTATTCTAGGAAGAGTAGCTAACTCCTTAGCTAGCTCACCACAAAGTCAAACGGCCAGGAGACATATCAAAAATTCATTAGTTAGCTCTTTAGCTAACTTAGCCACAAGGTAGTTAGCTCACTAGCTAACTAAGCAAGAAGTAGTTAGCTCTTTAGCTAACCAAGCAAGCATCCAACGATCATGAATATAGAAGCCATAATAGGATAGCTAGCTCTCCAGCTAACTAGCAGAAAGTGGAGCTCGGCTTGGAGAAGAAAAAAGCCATCAGAAGAAGAAGAATTAGCTTTTTAGCTAACTGAGCAAGAAGTAGTTAGTTCCCCAGCTAACTAAGCTCAAATAATCATGGCAAGAGGAAGACGTCCGTCCAAGGCAGCTAGCTCCCTAGCTAGCTAAGAAAAGCATCCACTCGGCCAAGAGAGGAGTAGTTAGCTCTCCAGCTAACTAAGCCATAAGATAGTCAACTCTTCAGCTAACCAAAGAATGAATCCACACGGCTTGGGAAGTGGTAGTTAGCTCTCCAGCTAACTAGGAAATGCAACCGCTCGGCTTGGAGGAATATGTGAAAATAAGTTAGCTAACAAAAAAAAGCAGTTAACTCCCAAGGCAAAGCAGTTAACTAACAGTGTATGTTAGCTAGCTAAGAGAAGCATCAGTTAGCTCATCAGTTAGCTAAATAAAAGTGACTTTCGGCCAAGCAAAGTATCAGGGAAAGATAGTTAACTAAAAATGAAGCCAGCTAGCTAAGAGGGAGGACGAGTTAGCTAGTCAGCTAACTGATTCCCAAAGCATTCAGCCAGCACAGGGAACATTCAAATAGTAGTTAACTAAAATGGAATTCTAGCTAGCTCAGAAGGAGGCCAAGCTAGCTAACCAGCTAACTCAAAATAAGCATGGCTCGGCTAGCAATGTTAACAGGAAACATAGTTAGCTAAATTGGAACAACAGCTAGCCAAGGAAGGGACTAACTAGCTATCCAGCTAACTAAAAAAGAGATCCATTTGGCCAGGCCAAGGAGATAATATGTCAGTTAGCTAACAGTTGTGTCAGCTAGCTAGACAGAAGGATAAGCTAGCTAACTAGCTAACTCCCAAAGCAATTCAAACGGTCAAGGCAACAAAGGATCAATTAGATGAAATATACTCCCTTAAGATTTTTGCTTGATAACACTCAATTCAAAAACATCTATACTTCCCTGCATCAAGCTTAATAAATAGAATTAGTCTTTGTTTAATTATTTTGTAAGCATCAAAATCAATCTAGGGTCAAAAGAATAGAACCTAGGGATTACTAATTTTAGAATCCCATGGTCGTGGAGTGCCTCATGCTTCTTTTCAACTAGATGCACCACCTAAGTAGAAGCAAAGGAGTTTGGGGTTCGACTTGGGCCATGACTAAAAATGAAGAAAACAAAATAAGCAAAGAAACGATAAGAATAAAGGAAGTAGAGAAGAAGAGAAAGGATAAAGGGCGCTCATAGATAAAGATAAAGATAAATCGATATTTATATAGAGGATGCATCTTGTCTACAAGAAAAAATGAAAAGAATTTAGAATGATTGTTGAATTTTGGAAGAAAAACAAGATGGTGCTAAATTATTAAAAAGGTCATTATGATGATGACAAATGGATCAATTCTCTTGAACAAAGAAAAATAGAGGATAAAGAAATTAAATAATTAAATGATAGCCTACCGAATGACAAGTTTCGTTAGCTATTGCCCAAATTTGAGGATAACAATAGATTAGTATGGTGTACATCTTATCATCCTCTTTCTTGTCACTTGATAGGATATTCAAAGAATTTTTTCACACCATATCTAATTTAATGGTCATCTAATTTGATGGTATTGTGGGTCTGTGCCACATGGCATAGTAGATAGAAGCATAAAAATCATAAGATAAACAACCATGTTTGAGACTTAAAGCTATTAGGTTGAATCCTAAACCATGTGAAAGAGGGGTTTTTGATGGTGCTTAAACATACATAGCAAATTCATCAATTTGAGTAGCATAGTATGTGAAAACTTTAGAGATCAAAAAATTCTATTTCAAGTTGGCCAATAAAAGTAACTCAAGAGTTTGGACTTGTCAAAAAAAAACTATGCATGGGATCTATTGACATCTAAAGAAAATCTCACCAACTAGTAAAGAGATCTATAAGGCTCTAAAGTTATGTCTTAAGGGACCCTCTAATGCTCAAATTATTGAAGGATTTATAAAATAATTGGAAAGGCATTTAAAGAGTAATTAAGCAAAAGCTATATTTTAACAAAGTTATTCTACAAAAGTTATCCATACCTACCAACTTTAATGGTTATTCATGATTGAAGAGTCTAATCATCCTNGGTTTTCCCTACCCCCCGCCTTCGTCTTACCAAGCCAAAAAAAAAATAACAAGGGGGTTTTCCCCCACACCCCCCTTCTTGTTCTCCGGCCACGACCATGGCCCTGGCCTGGCCACGGTGGCCAGGCCACCAAAAAAAAAATTTAAAGGGGGGGTTTTCCCCACCCTGTTAATTTATGTCACACAATAGTGATAATAAGTGATACTTGCTTCGATAGGACTAATTCAAATGGTCACACAATAGTATTACTATATATATATATATATATGGAGAATGATCACTCTAGTAAATTAATTAATTTATGTCATTACTCGTAGCTATTTGGATAGACTGATTTAGCTCATCAATCATGACTCTTTAAATCAACTGATTTAGCTCATAAATCGTAGTTATTTAGGTCAACTAATTTAGCTCATTAACCTTAGCTAAATTTCAAAATAGACCATCAACCTTAGCTCTTTAGATCATCAATCAAAACTCTTTAGATAGGTCGAGCTGCATTAGCTTAGCTATTTAGGTCAACTAATTTAGCTCATTAACCATAACTCTTTATATTAGCTAATTTTAAAATAGCAGTCGTAGCTTTTCATTTCTTTATAGCTGTTTATGCAATAATATTTGTGCTTTTGTAGTTATTTACAATTGTCATGTCTTGATTATTTACATTCTGCTTCAAATTGAATGATGCATTAAATTATGTAATGCTAGAATGAAAGTTGTAGTTTTATTTAATTTTCAGCAACAAATTAGTAGTTTCAATGATTTATATTTTAGTCTTCACAAACATTTATATTCGACATAATAATCTTAAGAAGTCAATGACTATATATAGAACACTATTCCTATATGTATAATTGACAAGAATTTATGAATAACAAGCATAAGTTCGATTGTCTTCGGATTTTCATATTATTAATCACAGCACTATAACCTTTAGACCCGTTTGAGAATTTGTAAGACTTAGTCTTGCAAATTCTCAAATTGTCCTGGTGGACAGTTTGAGAATATTTTTTGCGATATGTTAGTCTGCTATTAATCATCGTTGGTTGAGATTGCGGTTTGTATTTGCTCATACGTTCTCTAGTGTGGCATATATGCCACACATTTAGGAGAACATATGGAGAAATGCTGCTGAAATTTTAACATAACCGATCGATGATAATTAATAGCAGAATAACATATCACAAAAAATATTCTTGAATGGGATAGGGCCTTACCTTTTAGACATGGAGTGAAGGTGGAATTAATTTAGGATACTTGAATGCTTGTGAAGTCTCATGATTGAACGGACCGCCTTGCGGCCCGACCCGAACTCAAGCCCTAGCATTAGCCTGGCATGAACCTGTGCCTCGGTCCTTGCTAGCACGCCAAGGATCGTAGCCGTGGCCGGCCTTGCAGGGTAGGGACCTAGTTGTGTAAAAGAAAATTGGTTTAGTTATAAATGATTTAAATGGTTGTTATTAACCTTAGTTGTGTAAAAGAAATAATTTAGTTATATATTAGTAATGCTAATATAGTTTATAATGTGGTTTCCTTTAATGGTTTACCAGAAATTGTATAAGTCGATCAAAAATGAGCGGGGCTCGCTCGTGGATGTATGCAAGGATAAAAGATGGCTTGCTTAATCCAGATTTTCTGAATGGATTGGAAGAATTTATCGCATTTGCATGTAGCCAACCTGAATGGATGGATGGGCCTAGGATTAGGTGCCCATGCAACTATCACAGGTGTCAGAATAAAGCCTACAGAGATGTTGAAACTGTTAAGGTGCATCTGTGTAAAAAAGGGTTTGTTCCTGATTACGATGTTTGGTACTGTCATGGTGAACCAGAGGAAATTCCAGCAGTTGTTACAAGCCAACAAGTATCAATTCCCGTAGATGAACCATTTGTGAATTTAAACACATATGAAGAAATGGTGATGAATGCATCGGGTAATGAATTCAATCAGAATACATTTATGGAAGAACCAAATCCAGATGCACAGCAATTTTATGATATGTTGCGTGCTGCAAATCAAGAATTGTATCCTGGTTGTGAGGGTCATTCCCAGTTGTCTACGGCTGCTCGGTTGTTGAATATTAAGGCAGAACATCGATTATCAGAAAAGGCGTTTAATTCTGTAGCTGGGTTAATCAAGGAAATTTTGCCAAATGATAATGTTGTAGCAGACAGTTTTTACTCAACGAAGAAGTTGTTGCATGGGCTTGGGCTCCCAGTTAATAAGATCGATTGTTGCTTGAACAATTGTATGATATATTGGGGTGAAGACTCAGAGCTGCGATGGTGTAAGATTTGTGGGCAATCGAGGTACAAAAATGGCGAAAGGGGAGCTAGTACAAGTAGGAGGAAAAGTGTGCCTTATAAGAGGATGCATTACTTTCCTCTTACTCCATGCCTGTAGAGATTATACAGATCTGAGGCTACAGCTGCTGATATGAGATGGCATGCCGAACATGAATCTAAAGAGGATGAAATGCGGCATCCATCAGATTCAAAAGCTTGGAAGCATTTCAATGAAAATCATCCTGATTTCGCTGAAGATATAAAGAATGTGAGATTAGGTCTTTGTACCGATGGCTTCCAACCATTTGGTCAAGCGGGCCAACAGTATTCATGTTGGCCTGTGATACTGACTGTATATAACCTTCCTCCATGGAAGTGCATGAAAGATTCTGCAATGTTTTTGACAGTTTTGGTTCCAGGACCATCAAATCCAAAGGAAAAGATTGATGTCTTTCCGCAACCGTTGGTGGCCGAATTGAAAATGTTGTGGGAAACAGGAGTCCTAGCCTACGACATTTCTATGAAACAGAATTTCATCATGAGAGCTGCTTTGATGTGGACAATAAGTGACTTCCCGGCTTATGCAATGTTGTCTGGTTGGAGCACTGCTGGACGTCTGGCATGCCCCCATTGCATGTATGATTCGGATGCATTTACATTGCAGAAGAGTGGTAAGCAGTCATGGTTTGATAATCATAGGAAGTTCTTGCCTCCAAATCATCCTTACAGGCGTAACTTGACCGCCTTTTAGAAGAACAAAGCAGTCACAAAATTTGCCAAACCGGTTAGGTCCGGTGCGGATATATTTGATACTATAGAGCATTTGGGGTTGAGGTATGCTTGGGAACCCGATGCAGATAGAATAAATGGCCGTATATGTAAAGAACATAACTGGAAGAAGAGGAGTATATTTTGGGATTTGCCATATTGGAGCACAAATCTCATCCGGCACAACTTGGATGTTATGCATATCAAGAAAAATTCCTTTGATAACATATTTAACACGGTGCTAAACATCCCGGGAAAAACCAAAGACACTGCAAAGTCAAGAGAAGAACTTAATCAGTATTGCAGAAGAGGTGATTTGAGGAGGAGTGCCGACGGGACCTATCCTAAAGCCTGTTACACTCTTGACAGAAATTCACGAGAAGTATTATGTAACTGGCTTAGAGGGTTAAAATTTCCAGATGGTTATGCCTCAAATATCGGTAGGTGTGTGGACATGCATAAGCTCAAGTTGTTCGGCATGAAGAGTCACGACTGCCATGTTTTCATGCAACGGTTATTGCCTATAGCTTTTCGTGAGTTGCTTCCGCACCATGTCTGGAAGGCATTGACGGAGCTCAGCTTGTTCTTCAAGGAGTTATCTGCCGCAGTCATTACTTCTGCATCCATGGCAAGGCTTGAGGAGGAAATTCCAATTATTTTATGCAAGCTGGAGCGAATATTTCCTCCCAGTTTTTTTGACTCAATGGAGCATTTACCGGTTCACTTGCCATACGAAGCGAGCATAGCTGGTCCCGTGCAGTATCGCTGGATGTATCCTTTCGAGAGGTAAATATATACATCATTAAGACATGTTGACATTTCAAATATTATTTCATTGCAAGAAAATTGGTTAATTTTTGGTCTCAACTTTACATATAGGTACCTTAAGAAGTTAAAAAATAATGTGCATAATAAGGCAAGGGTTGAAGGTTCTATATGCAATGCACACTTGGTCGAAGAAGTTTCAGCTTTTGCCTCGCATTACTTTGAGGGTCACGTCCACACGAGGAGCCAAAATCTTGGTCGTAACGATGACGTATGTGTGGACGAAGGAGAACCTAATGACGGTAGAATATCAATTTTTAAAGGTATCGGCCGTTCATTTGGGGGGCAGAAGTCAAGAAATCTTAGCGATATGGAGTATAATGCAGCACATTATTACATCCTAATGAACTGTAGAGAAGTCGATCCATATATTGAGTAAGTGTATACTTCAATGCTTAATTGAAACTTCTAATTTAAATTACAATATACCATAATATTTAATTGCTAACATAAGTTTTAATCCTTATCATCCCATAAGGATGTATTGTGATAGACAACGACAGATGAATCCCGACATCAGTCAAGTTGCAATTGGGCAGAAGTTAGAAACGGAGTTCGCTTACTGGTTTTATGAATTTGTGAGTAGTATCACTCAATCAATTTCAATAATGGCTTTTATTTTTGAATTGGTTGTGAATAGCTTATTAATTTATAGGTAAACGGTCCATGGTCCACAACCGACAATATTTTCATTAAATGTCTATCGCAATGGCCATTGAAGACCGTAACAACCTCTACTGGCTATTTTGTTAATGGGTACAAATTTCAGATTGAACGATTAGCAGCTTCAGAGGCATGCAGAACTGGGGCATGTGTGTTAAAGGAGAAAGTGTTGGAGCAAATATGCAGGATTATTACGGAAAGTTAGTAGAGGTGGTTGAAGTTGAATATCCCGGTTGGCCTATGAAACGAACCGTATTGTTTCGTTGCGATTGGTTCGATCCGACAGTTCCTGTGGGCAAAAGGGTTCATAATGACTACAATTTGGTTGAAGTGAACCATCGACGAAGATTGCAGAAATATGACCCATTCATCCTTGCATCCCAAGCTCAGCAAGTGTTTTACTGCGGATATCCAAGTTTGCGCAACGACAAGCGAGATTGGTGGGCTGTTTCTAAAATCGTCCCACATTCAACAATCGTATTAGAGGAGAGTTCATCAAGTCATTCAGCCGAGTGCCCTGCATTTCAAGAGGATGAGATGGAAATGCATGCAATTGAGGATGACACAAGGGCTCCTGAAACATCACTTAGAGATCCAAATGGTGATGTCCAAGAAATTGCGAATGCAAATGTTTGGTTTCCTTCCGATGATAATGAAACTGAATCGCAGTCCGATACGACATCAGATGTTGAACCAACATTTCACGAAACAAATGACACCGATTAAACATAGAGGTTTTTTTAATTTCAACTTTATTTTATAAGTGTTAAATTTTTTCATAGTCAATCATTAATCGTAATTTAATTGCATGAATCTTTAGTATTTTCAGTATGACGGGCAGAGGTAGATCTACCGACGACATACAGAGTGAGCAGGGACGTAGCCCTGCTGCATCAGATCACACGAGCTTTGGACATAAAGAGTTCGGATCTCCATACATCGCATAGCCTTCGGGTGATCCTGCATTGGTATTACCATCCAGCCGATCGGCACATACCTCCGAGAGTTCTTCCACCATCGGCCGCACCGTACTTCGACTGGATGCTCATGGGCTGTAAGTATATACTAATTAAAAATATATGTTTATGTTTTTAAGTCAATTACTTATAAACATGCATTTTTTTAACAGATTTATTGAGCAGCATCATGTATCCAGCCACATCAGCTCCGTATTTCAGAGGCGTGCAGATCCCAGTGGCTACGATTGGCGCCACGTATCTACAGCCACGAGGGAGTTTTATTTTTCTGAGTTTCAGGTAAACTTATTAAATACAATTTATCACTGATATAAAATTTCTTATTCTTAATAAATTCTAAAACTAACTGTTTATTTTAATGCAGAAAAAGTTTACGTGGGACCCTGCCAGCCATGATGCCATTAGGGCAGCATGGGAGGCTCTTACGGGACGCCGATACTCCGACATGCTTCATCGTTGGAGGTCATCGGGTCAGCGTCCTGCGCATGTGCCAGATGGTATTTGGCACGAGTGGCAGTAGGCCTGGCAGTCCGATGGCTGGCGCAGGAGGTCCGCATCAGCCAGCACGAACCGCCGATCCGAGAGGGCGGTCCTGGCACGGGTCTCGTCACACTTTCTCCATTTCATTTCGAGCACAGCACGTAAGAAAACATATAATAATTTAATTACTAATTTAGTATATTATGTATTAATATAATTTTTTTATTGTTATAGTCTGAGCAGGGGGCGGAGATCCTGTGAGTTTCGTCTATTCAGGGCGACACACACCAGGAGGGACGGTTCCTGGGTCGATACGCGATCATGGGAGGTTGCGGTAAGAAATTAGCTTTATGTAGTATCTGTTTAATTTCTAAAATTTTATTTAGAGAAATTTATTGATTCATTTATTGTTGATTTTATAATTCAAAGACACGAGTCGAGGAGCTTCGCTCCCAGGCATCGCAGGTCGACTCCACTGATGGGGAGACGCCCGTCGAACTCTCAGCAGAGGAGAGTCGACGTGTGTTTTTGGAGGCTGTTGGTGCCCAGTCACGAGACCGCAGGGTCTATGGTCTGGGCACTAGAGCTTCTGCATATATTCCCATCAGGCCTCCATCTCGCGATATTCTGGTGATATTCCTGCCGAGCGTTTAGACGACATTTGGAGATCTATTACGGAGGAGGTTCGGTAGGACGTTCGTCAGGAGGTTCGGCAGGAGGTCGAGCACGAGTTCGAGCAGCGTATGCGAGGCCATCAGCAGGAGCTTGCAGACGTGCGAGATCAGATGCGTCAGTTGCAGGATATGGTTAGCCGTATGTCGCAGGGTTTCTAGCCTCCATGTGATCACGCGGATTCTTGATGTATTTTTTTTACTTTTTATATTTTGTACATGAAAACTTCAAAATTTTAATATATTAATTATTTTTGAAATTGAATGATTATTGTTTGGATCAATATGAGTGAAGAATGTTTCGATCAATATTTAAATGTAACGAAATTGTATTAACCGTTTTAAATTTTAATATTTTATTTTTTAAAAAAATTAATTAGCGATGCATTAGCGATTGAAATTGCATCGCTAATATTTTCAAAATATTATTATTAAATATTGCGACGCAATGACCTGGTGTCGCAATATTTTTAAAAAAATTTAATTAGCGATGCATTAGCAACTGAAATTGCGTCGCTAATATATCTAAAATATATTATTATTAAATATTGCGACGCAATGACCTGGCCTCGCAATATTTTAAAAAAAATTAATTAGCAACGCATTAGCAACTCAAATTGCATCGTTAATATATCTAAAATCTTATTATTAAATATTGCGATACAATGACCTGGCGTCGTAATATTTTAAAAAAAAATTAATTAGCGACGCATTAGCGATGCAAATTGCATCGCTATTATATCTAAAATATTATTATTAAATATTACGATGCAACTAAATGCGTTGCAATATTTAATAATAATATTAAATATTAAAAATTAATTTTAAAATTAGTGACGCATTTAGGATGCGTCGCAATATTGCGACGCATTGATGCGTCACAGAGAGTCGTTGTGAAGCGACACAATTGCGACAAATTGACATTGGGACGATCATCTGAGCGACGCCGTCATTGCGTCGCTATGCAATAGAATGTTTAGCGACACATTTGGGCATCCCAATTTTTTTCTCTTGTAGTGAAATAAGAGTGACAAGAGGGCACTCGTTAACAAAATCTATTTTTTTCAAAATATTGCCTTATAAATTTAAGGCATTAATTGACTTTTTAAATATTCTTTAAAAGCCTTTTTTTCTCTTATTTTATGTAAATAGCTGCATAAAAGGAGTACATTAAATGACAAAATCTCTCTTTTTTAAGTATTGCCTTATAAATTTAAGGCATTAATTAATTGCCTCTTTAAATACTCTTTAAAAGCCTTTTTTCCTTTTTTTTGAATAGCTAGATGAAGAGGTTTAAATGTCATTTTAATGATCAGAATCTACATGATTTTTTGCTAAATAATTTTAAGTAGGAATGATATAAGAAGGAAAAGAGAGGAGAACAATAAGAAGGCAAGGAAGCCATGGCGACACATGTTAGCAGGGGCTATAGCTTGATAATATTATTGCTAGCCGTAAGCTGCTTATCATATACCAATGCTGAGAATCATGTCACAAAACAACAGCTAAAGGAAATAGATCGATACTTAAAGAGGATAAATAAGCCTGCAGTCAAGAGCATTGAAGTATGTAAAACCATTATTCTTTCATTTTTTTATTTTTTTTGCATTTTAAGTAAAAAATGAATTTTCTTTTAAGTTCATTCGAATAGTGTTTTAAATAGATTAAAACAAACTCTATTTTCTTATAATACATATTCCTTTGAAAATAAGAACCTTAGATGGTCAAGATTTCTTTAGATTATTTTTTATTATTGTCAATCTTTTAAAAGGCATTTTCATATGTTTATGTGGTTAGACTCTTCTTCCAAGACAATGCCCCTTTCTCATATCAAAATTAGTTTCAATATTTGAAAAATAGATTTTATTTTTATTTACTCATAATGGTGCCATCTTTTTTATAGAGTAAAAATCGTTTATCTAGACATTATAAATACTTGAGATGGGCTCTTTTTACAAATTTTTGAGAGATTTATTCTATATTATTGGTGTAATATTGCTTTTCATAGATTTTACTTTTCCTTGCAGTTTTTTTTTTTAATTCTTGGATTAATACCTCTTTTTATTCATTTTTGTTTTCTTCTACTAAAATTAGCATGTTAGAGATTGCTATCAAAAAGAAGAATCATTTTTTTTATTTATTTTCTTCTGCTTCACTTTTAATGTAAAAGATTTTTATTTTATTTCATTCCTTTACTACAGTCATTTCTACTGAAAACTTCCCCTTCCATTTCCCTTATTCTGGTTTTTTTTTTTTTCACTCCAACGCTTCTTAATTTGCGGTCTTGTTTCGTCTTCGGTTAAAACAAAGACCCCAGATGGCGATATCATAGATTGCGTTGATATCCATAATCAGCCAGCCTTCGATCATCCTTTGCTTAAAAACCATGTCATCCAGGTCAGGTCTACTCTTTATCTCCCTCTTCCCTCCTTTTGTCTCCTCACTCGGTGTAAAATCTTCAGATGCGGCCATCTTCCTACCCATTTGGCGTCAATGATGACAAAGAGAAGGTGGCTTCAGAGAAGGGAACTGGCTGCATATTTCAGCCTTGGCGTCGATATGGGCAGTGTCCTGAGCACACCGTCCCCATCAAGAGGATCACGAGGAATGATTTATTGAGGGCTCGCTCGGCTGGAAGATTTTCGAGGTTGAGTCACAGGACCGGCCCTTATCCCATTCTTGCACGCGGTGATTCTGCACCTGAGGTATATAGTTTTTAAAATAAAATATATGGGAAAATAATAAAAACAATAATTCCATTTACTTCCTCCCCATGAGTAGTACGCTGTTGGTGAATTATTTCGAAATGGACTGGGGCATCGTGGAGCGAATGCGGTGATGGATGTGTGGGGTCCCGAGGTCGAGATGGGCGATTCCAGCAGGTCTTTTATTACACTTTGGAATGATATTGGAACTGATACTAATTTGATCGAGGGTGGTTGGATGGTATGTTATTATTTTGATTTTAACCAAACAGAAAGCGGTCTTCTCTCTTTTCTCTCTTCATTCGTTATTGCTAACTGCTGGTTGCTTTTTTTCATATGTTGGGAAAAATATTAGGTCAACCAGCCTGATGATAAGCCAAGAGTTACTATTTCCTGGACTGTAAGTTAACCTACCTTCATTTTCTCTTAGCCTCCTCCTCCTCTACGAATTTCATTCTTTTTAATTTCCCTTCTGCTCACTCATCCTCTTCGGTTTTGCCATGAAAATTATAGAGCGATGACTTTAAAAACACGGGCTGCTTCAACGTACAATGCCCTGGGTTCATTCAAACGAGCAAAAAAATCGCATTGGGTGCTCCAATCGACCACATTTCTTCTTACGGTGGTGACCGATATGAAATTTCCGTAGCATTTTATCAGGTGAAAACAGAGTTCACATGATTTTTATATCAAAAGGTTTTTTATTATAAATAATCATAAATGTATGTTCACACGGTTTTTTTTGGGCGGTGGGGGACGCGGAAAGGATGCCACAACGAAGGATTGGTGGGTCGCAATTGGCGATTACACAGTGGGTTACTTTCCTCATGACCTCTTTACGAAGATGGGTGACGGTGCGACCTCTATATCATGGGGAGGGACTGTTAGTAGATCGCATCCAAATGCACCTTCTCACACAACTACGATGATGGGCAGCGGCCATTTGCCGGAAGAAAATTATCTGCTAGCAAGCAAATTCAAAAATATTCAGTATCTTGATTCGGCCTGGGCTCTGCAACGTCCTAGCCAATTGTTCGCGAATGTTAACAATGCCAATTGCTATAACTTGACTTTTGGCGAGAATTCTGATGGCAGCTCGGGCTTTTTCTTCTTATACGGGGGTCCTAGTAGCGGTTATAATCACAGTTGTATGTAGAACCAACCCCGTTTTATATCTCCTCCTCTTCTTAATAATAATATCTTTTCAACAGAATAGCGGTTATAAAGTCAGCAGAGTGTCTAGTACCATATTTGTTGGGGGTAAAACCGTCATTGCATTAATATCCGTGCAAGGAGGCTAAGACCGACCTCCTCCCTTCATCTCCTCCGAGCTTCCATAGCTCGGCTCTTCCGGGCTTCCATAGCTCGTCCTCCCCGAGCTTCCATAGCTCGTCTTCCTCCGAGCTTCCATAGCTCGCTCTCCCGAGCTTCCATAGCTCGTCCTCCCCGAGCTTCCATAGCTCGATTCCCCCGAGCTTCCATAGCTCGGCTCTCCCAGGCTTCCATAGCTCGTCCTCCCCGAGCTTCCATAGCTCGTCTTCCCCGAGCTTCCATAGCTCGGCTCTCCCGAGCTTCCATAGCTCGTCCTCCCCGAGCTTCCATAGCTCGATTCCCCCGAGCTTCCATAGCTCGGCTCCCCCGAACTTCCATAGCTCGGCTCTCCCGGGCTTCCATAGCTCGTCCTCCCCGAGCTTCCATAGCGCTCTCCCGAGCTTCCATAGCTCGCTCCCCGAGCTTCCATAGCTCCTCCCCGAGCTTCCATAGCTCGGCCCTCCCGAACTTCCTACAGCTCGTTTCCCCCGAGCCTCCATGGCCCGGCTTCACTGAGCGACCCACGATCCAATACTCACCTCCGCGGAACCTGACGCGGGAGAGCCTAAGCCTACTATAACAACATCCTAGGCAAGGAATCATGTTGAGAGGTGGTCTAGAACCTATCAAGGCTACCCGAGACCTACACACCTACCAGATCTCAAGCCATCAAGGAGCTCTCCTAGCCGTCGATCTCCTAACAGACAAGATATGGATCCCAACAGCCCCACAACGGCCTGATTCGATCCACCTCCGTATCCTAACAACCTCTGAACCTTCCAGAAGGCACTCAAGATCCAGGTGACAGCCTATAAATATCACACTCGCAGATTCCCTCAGGTACGCGCGCGCTCACACCCTCACTCCCACTCTCCTGCTGCTCGTCGGTGCTCTCCCCCCCTAGAGCTTCCGATTGGCCCCCGGAGAGACTCCCCGGAGGGATCCACCTCCCCATTTTCTGATTGATCGCCGATTTCCTTCCACTGACTTGAGCGTCGGAGGGTCCACCCCCAACGCCTCTCGCACGAGGACTTGTGTGCAGGTCCGCCCCTGGAGATCGATCGCCCGAATCGGAGGACGGATCCCGGCGGCAACAGATTGGCACTAGAGGAAGGGCCTCAAGTCCCATTAAAACTTGAAGAAAGGAGATAAGGATCCTAATCTGAGTAGAACCTCTCTAATGGCCAATCGGAGAAGAGCAACCTCTGAAGCCCAAGATCAGGTCGCTTCCCAGAGGCCTGATCCGATGGGCGGTGTAGCGCCGCAACCTCCACCGGTCGAAACCCCGTCACCGCCTGCTATCCCGGTGACCCAGGACCAGTTCGCCACGCTGGTCCAGCAAGTCCAGGCCCTGACTCACTGGTCCAGGAGCGCCTTACGGCTCCTCCCGCTCCACACTTTCGTAAGGAGGCCACGATTCCTTCTTCGCCGGCAACTCCTCCTCCAGTCCGCATAAATCCGCGGACCCCCATGCCGGCCCAAAGGGGACAAATCAGTCCCGCGAGGCGGTTATGAAGAAATCCTCCCAGATCTCGGCGAGCCCGATCCCTCTCCCGGTGGCTTCCCACCATGATTCGACGCCGTCCCTGTGATCCTCTCGCCCAGCTCCTCCTCTGACCGGCGAAGAGGAGATCCATCGTCAGATCCAGAAGATGCGTCAAGAGCTGGATGCCACCAAGCAGGCCCATCTGCCTCAGCCCAAAGCGGAGCAGGGCATCCCTTTCTGTAAGGGAATTATGGAGGAAGTGATTCCCTCCCATGTCAAGCTACCAGCCGTCGAACCCTACCATGGCTCTTCTGACTCGGACGACCACCTTAGCAGTTTTCGGTCAATAATGATGTTCCACGGAGCATCTGACGCGGTCCTCTTCCGCGCTTTTCCCTC
This sequence comes from Calamus simplicifolius, assembly GCA_900491605.1. Classification (NCBI taxonomy): domain Eukaryota; kingdom Viridiplantae; phylum Streptophyta; class Magnoliopsida; order Arecales; family Arecaceae; genus Calamus; species Calamus simplicifolius. The sequence goes on along the minus strand of UESW01002708.1, from coordinate 11,365 downwards.
CACCCTCAGAGGATCCGCCCGAACCTGGTTCAATGCCTTGAAGCCAGGTTCCATTGATTCATTTGACGAGCTGAGCCATCTTTTTATTGGCCAGTTCGTCAGCAGCCGCCGCCACCGACGAAGATCTGACTCCCTCTCCGAAGTTAAGCAGAGAGGGGGAGTCCCTGAGAAATTACCTTGGCCGTTTTAACAAGGTCATGTTAGAGGTAGACCACCTTAATCATGAGGTGGCTATGTCCGCCCTGGGGGGAGTTTCGAAGGAAAGCGACTTCTACCTGGCTATGGAAGTCAGCTACCCCCCTAGCCTCTCTGATATGATGGCCCTGGGACAAATATGCTAGGGTTGAAGAATCGCGGAGAGTTGCCCGCGCCGAGCAAGGCAAAGAAGAAGGAGCCCAAAGGCCCAGACAGGCACCGTCCCGCCCGTCGGCCAAGTCCGCCTCGCCGCCAAAGAGTTCCCCCGCTGCCGCCAAGGAATCGCTCCGAGCCCTCCCAGGCGATTTGACCACTACACTCCACTGACCGTGCCCCGGGCGCAAATCCTCATGGAAATAGAGCGCCAGCTCCCCCGGCCAGTGCCTCTCCGAGGGAACCCGACCCGAAGAGATCCCACCAAGTACTGCCGTTACCATAGGGAGCACGACCACGACACTGAAGAATGCTGGCAGCTGAAAAATGAAATCGAGAGGCTGATCCAGCGGGGACGACTGAATCAATTCAGGAGGGCGCCCGAGCCACAACAAGGAGGTGACCGCCAGCCCGAACTTCAACAACCTCCTCCTCCACCGAATCCGCCCGTGATCGGCCGCATCAACATGATCGAAGAGGCCGGCTCGAGCCCCAGGGGCGACGGTGAAGGATCGGCGCCGAAGAAGGCACGGACAGGCGAGCTCTCCTTCTCCGATGATGATCTCCAAGGGATACAGCTTCCCCATGATGATGCATTAGTTGTATCCCTCAATTTAAATAACTATGATGTAAGCCGAATCCTTGTTGATAGTGGAAGTTCGGTGAATGTTTTGTACCTCGGTGTGTTTTTCAGGATGAAATTACTCATGGAAAACCTGCGAGCCGTGGATTCCACCCTGATGGGATTCACAGGCGACGTCATCGTCCCGGAAGGGGTCGTCACCTGACGGTCCGCGCGGGAACCTGGCCCCTTGTAGCCATTATCCAGACAGACTTCCTAGTAACCGACCTCAGGTCTTCCATACAACGCAATATTCGGCAGGCCGGGCCTGATGTCCCTCAAGGCAGTTGTCTCCATCCCGCATCTGTCCATGAAATTCCCCACCGAGCGAGGAGTTGGAGTTATTCGAGGAAGTCAAGCCATGGCTCGCAGTGCTTCGTTACAAGCCTTCAGTCTAGAATGCTGGAAGTTGATGGGCTAGACGCTCGCGAGACTTCGCCGAACAGCGGGAGAACCGGCAGAGGAATTGGAGGAGGTGCCATTGGATGAGGCTCGACCGACCGAACCATAAAAATTGGGTCACTGCTCAAAGGAGAGCCTCGGCACAGATTGATCAGGTTCCTCCGAAGCAACGCTGACATCTTCGCCTGGTCGCCTCCGACATGCCAGGGATCAGCCCCGAGGTTCTCGTCCATCATCTCAACGTGGACGAGATGCACAGGCCCATCAAGCAGAAGAAAAGGAGCTTCGCCCCGGAACGACAAAAGGCCATTGAAGAAGAGGTAGACAAACTCATCAAGGCAAATTTCGTCCGGGAGGTAAATTATCCGAGCTGGCTATCAAACGTCGTCATGGTGAAGAAGTCGAATGGCAAATGGAGGATCTGCATCGACTTCACCGACCTCAACAAGCCTGCCCGAAGGACAGCTTCCCCCTTCCTCGGATCGACCAGCTTGTGGACGCCACCTCAGGCCACCAGATGCTGTCATTCATGGACGCCTATTCAGGCTACAATCAGATCCGAATGGCCCCTGAGGATGAAGAAAAGACCGCCTTCATAACCGACCGAGGTACTTACTGTTACCGTGTTATGCCTTTTGGTCTTAAAAATGCAGGTGCACCTACCAGAGGCTGGTTAACAAAGTATTCAAGGAGCAAATCGGCCGGAATATGGAGGTGTACGTGGACGACATGCTGGTCAAAAGCAAGGAAGCATCACGGCATGTCGAGGACCTCTCAGAGAGCTTTGCAACGCTGCGCAAGTATGGGATGAGACTCAATCCGACCAAATGTGCCTTCGGCGTTAACTCGGGAAGTTTCTCGGCTTCATGGTCTCCCAGCGAGGTATCGAAGCTAACCCCCAGAAGATTCAAGCTCTCCAACAAATGGCGCCCCCGGCATCTGTTAAAGAGGTCCAGCGCCTAACGGGAGGATAGCGGCTCTTAACCGCTTTGTGGCGCGGTCGGCCGAGAGATGCCTCCCCTTCTTCAAAACCCTCCGGTCGGCTAAAAACTTCCAGTGGACTCCTGAATGCCAAAAGTCATTTCAAGATCTCAAGAAGTACCTCGGCTCGCCCCCACTCCTCAGCAGTCCGGCCCCGGGCGAGACCCTATTCTTGTACCTGGCTGTTTCAGAGGGTGCAGTCTGTTCGGTGCTGGTCAAGGAAGAAGGCAAAGTCCAGAAGCCGATCTACTATGTCAGCAGGCTACTCCGCGATGCGGAGACAAGGTACAGCAGAATTGAGAAGATGGTGTTGGCCTTAATCACCTCAGTTCGGAAGCTGCGACCGTACTTCCAAGCACATTCCGTGACGGTCCTGACCGACCAACCCATCAAGGCGGTAGTCCACCGTCCCGAGACGTCGGGAGAATGACCAAGTGGGCCGTCGAGCTAAGCGAGCATGACATACACTTTCAGCCTCGCCCAGCCATCAAAGCTCAGGTGCTAGCCGACTTCCTCCTCGAGTGTACCATCCCGGAGGACGGTTCTACCCCAGACTCCCTCGAAGAACCAAAATCTGGAGCCCGGTGGCTCCTCCATGTCGACGGGTCATCTAATGCCCATCGCTCCGGTGCGGGCCTGGTTCTCACCAGTCCGGAGGGGATAACCTTTGAATATGGCATCCGATTCTCCTTCCCGGCCTCCAACAACGAAGCCGAGTACGAAGCCCTGTTAGCCGGCCTCCGAATCGCCCGCAATCTGAAGGTGGAGAAGCTTAATGCCTTCACCGACTCTCAGCTGGTAGCCGGCCATGTACGAGGAGAGTTTGAAGCCCGGGAGCCGAACATGTTCGATATCTTCAGGAGGTGCGGAGCCTGCTTCCCCATTTTGCCGAATTTGAAATCATTCAGATTCCCAGATCCGAGAATGCCCGCGCCGACCTACTCTCCCGATTGGCGACCGCGGAGTCAATGGATGCCGAGCAAAAGTTCCACCTGGAGACTCTGGAAAAGCCCAGCATCGCGGAAGCCGACCGAATAATGCAAGTTGAGGCCGAACCATCATGGTTCGACCCTATCCTCAAATATCTCAAAGAAGGGTCGCTTCCGTCCGACCGGAGAGAGGCTAGAAAGCTGAAGCTGCAGGCCACCCACTACGTGTTGATGACAACCAGCTTTACAAACGGTCTTTTTCCATGCCGCTGCTCAGATGCCTTCGCCCGTCCGAAGCAGATTATGCTCTGCGCGAGGTACATGAAGGGATTTGCGGCAACCATCTGGGAAGCCGGTCCCTATGCCACAAGGTGCTGCGACAAGGCTACTACTGGCCGACCATGCAGAAGGATGCAGACGATCTAGTCCGAGCCTGCGACCCTGCCAGAGGCACTCAAGCATCCAAAGGCTCCCTTCCGCCGAACTAGTTTCCATATCCTCCGCTTGGCCCTTCGCCAAATGGGGGATGGACATCCTCGGCCCATTCCCGCTTGCCACGGGACAGCGGAAATTTCTATTTGTCGCCATCGACTACTTCACCAAATGGGTCGAGGCGGAAGCAGTTGCACAAATTACCGAGGCACGGGCCAGAGATTTTGTATGGAGGTCCATCATCTGCCGATTCGGCCTCCCGCACACCATAATCACCGATAACGGTAAGCAGTTTGACAACTCTAAATTCCGCCAGTTCTGTGAGGAGCATGGAATCCGTCACCACCTCACTTCGGTCGGGCACCCACAAGCCAACGGAGCGGCCGAAGTGACCAACAGGACCCTCCTTCAGGGAATCAAAGCTCGCCTCTCCAGAGCCCAAGGCAGGTGGGCGGAGGAGCTGCATCATGTCTTATGGGCCTACCGCACCACCCCGAGAATCCCGACAGGCGAAACCCCATTCCGAATGGCTTTCGGCAGAGGCCGTTATCCCTGTGGAAATAGGCCTCCCATCATTGCGGGTGGAAAGCTACTCAGAGGAAGCTAGCAACGAACAGCTCCGCACCAACCTCGACCTGGTGGAGGAGATTAGAGAGAAGGCCCGGATCAGAGTGGCTGCTTATCAACAAAGGGTGGCCCGTTACCACGCCTCCAGAGTCAAAGGGAAAGCCTTCCTGCCGGCGACCTTGTCCTCCGAAAGGCCTCTGTTTCCAAACCGCTGGAACAAGGAAAGCTGGCGCCAAACTGGGAGGGCCCGTACCAAGTAGCGGAGATCATCGGACCGGGAACCTACAAGCTACAAGATTTGGATGGGAAATCCATTCCCCGGACGTGGAACTCGGACAATCTCCGTAAATATTATCAATAGGGTACGTCCTCTCCAATTCATTTTCATATGCCTCATTATACCTTCCTGTCGACACATTTTTTAATTTGCAACGTAAATCATTATGCACTACATTGCCAAAGATTGCAAAAAGAAACAGATGCTGCTTACCAATCCTCGGCACGACCGAGCTACTTGTCTGAACAGGAATTCTCCGAACCTTGGCAGGGCCAAGTAAAAAATTCTCCGAACCTCGGCTGGGCCGAGCAACAAATTCTCCGAACCTTGGCAGGGCCAAGTAAAAATTCTCCGAACCTCGGCTGGGCCGAGCAACAAATTCTCCGAACCTTGGCAGGGCCAAGTAAAAATTCTCCGAACCTCTGGGCCGAGCAACAAATTCTCCGAACCTTGGCAGGGCCAAGTAAAAATTCTCCGAACCTCGGCTGGCTGCCCGCAACAAATTCTCCGAACCTTGGCAGGGCCAAGTAAAAATTCTCCGAACCTCGGCTGGGCCGAGCAACAAATTCTCCGAACCTTGGCAGGGCCAAGTAAAAATTCTCCGAACCTCGGCTAAATTCTCCGAACCTTGGCAGGGCCAAGTAAAATTCTCCGAGAACCTTGGCAGGGCCAAGTAAAAATTCTCCGAACCTCGGCTGGGCCGAGCAACAAATTCTCCGAACCTTGGCAGGGCCAAGTAAAAAATTCTCCGAACCTCGGCTGGGCCGAGCAACAAATTCTCCGAACCTTGGCAGGGCCAAGTAAAAATTCTCCGAACCTCGGCTGGGCCGAGCAACAAATTCTCCGAACCTTGGCAGGGCCAAGTAAAAATTCTCCGAACCTCGGCTGGGCCGAGCAACAAATTCTCCGAACCTTGGCAGGGCCAAGTAAAAATTCTCCGAACCTCGGCTGGGCCGAGCAACAAATTCTCCGAACCTTGGCAGGGCCAAGTGGGCCGAGCAACAAATTCTCCGAACCTTGGCAGGGCCAAGGAACCTGGGCCGAGCAACAAATTCTCCGAACCTTGGCAGGGCCAAGTAAAAATTCTCCGAACCTCGGCTGGGCCGAGCAACAAATTCTCCGAACCTTGGCAGGGCCAAGTAAAAAATTCTCCGAACCTCGGGGCCGAGCAACAAATTCTCCGAACCTTGGCAGGGCCAAGCTCGGGGCCGAGCTCCGAACCTTGGCAGGGCCTCCGAACCCTGAGCAGGGCCAAGAACCTCGGCTGGGCCGAGCAACAAATTCTCCGAACCTTGGCAGGGCCAAGTAAAATATTCTCCGAACCTCGGCTGGGCCGAGCAACAAATTCTCCGAACCTTGGCAGGGCCAAGTAAAAAATTCTCCGAACCTCGGCTGGGCCGAGCAACAAATTCTTCGAACCTTGGCAGGGCCAAATTCTCCGAACCTTGGCAGGGCCAAGTAAAAAATTCTCCGAACCTCGGCTGGGCCGAGCAACAAATTCTCCGAACCTTGGCAGGGCCAAGTAAAAATTCTTCGAACCTCGGCCGGGCCGAGCAACAAATTCTCCGAACCTTGGCAGGGCCAAGTAAAATATTCTCCGAACCTCGGCTGGGCCGAGCAACAAATTCTCCAAACTTGGCAGGGCCAAGTAAAAAATTCTCGAACCTCGGTGGGCCGAGCAACAAATTCTCCGAACCTTGGCAGGGCCAAGTAAAAAATTCTCCGAACCTTGGCAGGGCCAAGGCTGGGCCGAGCAACAAATTCTTCGAACCTTGGCAGGGCCAAGTAAAAATTCTCCGAACCTCGGCCGGGCCGAGCAACAAATTCTCGAACCTTGGCAGGGCAAGTAAAAATTCTCGAACCTCGGCTGGCCGAGCAACAAATTCTCCGAACCTTGGCAGGGCCAAGTAAAAATTCTCCGAACCTCGGTTGGGCCGAGCAACAAATTCTCCGAACCTTGGCAGGGCCAAGTAAAAAATTCTCCGAACAGGGCCAAGTAAAAAATTCTCCAACCTCGGCTGGGCCGAGCAACAAATTCTCCAAACCTTGGCGGGCCAAGTAAAAATTCACCGAACCTCGGCGGGCCGAGCAACAAATTCTCCGAACCTTGGCAGGGCCAAGTAAAAAATTCTTCGAACCTCGGCTGGGCCGAGCAACAAATTCTCCGAACCTTGGCAGGGCCAAGTAAAAAATTTCCGAACCTCGGGGCCGAGCAACAAATTCTCCGAACCTTGGCTGGGCCGAGCAACAAATTCTCCAACTTGGCAGGGCCAAGTAAAAATTATCCGAACCTCGGTGGGCCGAGCAACAAATTCTCCGAACCTTGGCAGGGCCAAGTAAAAATTCTCCGAACCTTGGCAGGGCCAAGTAAAAAATTCTCCGAACCTCAGCTGGGCCGAGCAACAAATTCTTCGAACCTTGGCAGGGCCAAGTAAAAATTCTCCAAACCTCGGCCGGGCCGAGCAACAAATTCTCGAACCTTGGCAGGGCAAGTAAAATATTCTCGAACCTCGGCTGGGCCGAGCAACAAATTCTCCGAACCTTGGCAGGGCCAAGTAAAAATTCTCCGAACTTCGGTTGGGCCGAGCAACAAATTCTCCGAACCTTGGCAGGGCCAAGTAAAAATTCTCCGAACTTGGTAGGGCCAAGTAAAAATTCTCCGAACCTCGGCTGGGCCGAGCAACAAATTCTCCAAACCTTGGCTGGGCCAAGTAAAAATTCTCCGAACCTCGGCCGGGCCGAGCAACAAATTCTCCGAACCTTGGCAGGGCCAAGTAAAAATTCTTCGAACCTCGGCTGGGCCGAGCAACAAATTCTCCGAACCTTGGCAGGGCCAAGTAAAAAATTTTCCGAACCTCGGGGCCGAGCAACAAATTCTCCGAACCTTGGCAGGGCCAAGTAAAAATTCTCCGAACCTCGGCCGGGCCGAGCAACAAATTCTCGAACCTTGGCAGGCCAAGTAAAAAATTCTCCGAACCTCAGCTGGGCCGAGCAACAAATTCTCCGAACCTTGGCAGGCCAAGTAAAAAATTCTCTGAACCTCGGCTGGGCCGAGCAACAAATTCTCCGAACCTTGGCAGGGCCAAGTAAAAATTCTCCGAACCTCGGCTGGGCCGAGCAACAAATTCTTCGAACCTTGGCAGGGAGCAAAAAAATTCTCCGAACCTTGGCAGGGCCAAGTAAAAATTCTCCGAACCTCGGCTGGGCGAGCAACAAATTCTCCGAACCTTGGCAGGGCCAAGTAAAAATTCTCGAACCTTGGCGGCCGAGCAACAAATTCTCCGAACCTTGGCAGGGCCAAGTAAAAATCTCTGAACCTCTGCTAGGCCGAGCAACAAATTCTCCGAACCTTGGCAGGGCCAAGTAAAAATTCTCCGAACCTCGGCTGGGCCGAGCAACAAATTCTCCGAACCTTGGCAGGGCCAAGCGAACCTCGGGGGCCGAGCAACAAAGAACCTTGGCCAAGTAAAAATTCTTCGAACCTCGGCTGGGCCGAGCAACAAATTCTTCGAACCTTGGCAGGGCCAAGTAAAAATTCTCCGAACCTCGGCTGGGCCGAGCAACAAATTCTCCGAACCTTGGCAGGGCCAAGTAAAATTCTTCGAACCTCGGCTGGGCCGAGCAACAAATTCTCCGAACCTTGGCAGGGCCAAGTAAAAAATTCTCCGAACCTCAGCTGGGCGAGCAACAAATTCTCCAGGGAACCTTGGCAGGGCCAAGTAAAAATTCTCCGAACCTCGGCTGGGCCGAGCAACAAATTCTCCGAACCTTGGCAGGGCCAAGTAAAAATTCTCCGAACCTCGGCTGGGCCGAGCAACAAATTCTCCGAACCTTGGCAGGGCCAAGTAAAAATCTCTGAACCTCGGCTGGGCCGAGCAACAAATTACCTTGGAGGCCAAGTAAAATTCCGAACCTCGGCTGGGCCGAGCAACAAATTCCGAACCTTGGCAGGGCCAAGTAAAAAATTTCCAACCGGCTGGGCGAGCAACAAATTCTCGAACCTTGCAGGGCCAAGTAAAATATTCTCGAACCTCGGCTGGGCCGAGCAACAAATTCTCCGAACCTTGGCAGGGCCAAGTAAAAATTCTCCGAACCTCGGCTGGCCGAGCAACAAATTCTCCGAACCTTGGCAGGGCCAAGTAAAAAATTCTCCGAACCTCGGCTGGCCGAGAACCTTGGCAGGGCCAAGTAAAAAATTCTCCGAACCTTGGCAGGGCCAAGTAAAAAATTCTCGAACCTCGCTGGGCCGAGCAACAAATTCTCCAAACCTTGGCAGGGCCAAGTAAAAATTCTCCGAACCTCGGCCGGGCCGAGCAACAAATTCTCCGAACCTTGGCAGGGCCAAGTAAAAATTCTCCAAACCTCGGCTGGGCCGAGCAACAAATTCTCCGAACCTTGGCAGGGCCAAGTAAAAAATTCTCCGAACCTCGGCTGGGCCGAGCAACAAATTCTCCAAACCTTGGTAGGGCCAAGTAAAAAATTCTCCAAACCTCTGGGCCGAGTAACAAATTCTCCGAACTTGGCAGGGCCAAGAAAAATTCTCCGAACCTCGGCTGGGCCGAGCAACAAATTCTCCGAACCTTGGCAGGGCCAAGTAAAAATTCTCCGAACCTCGGCTGGGCCGAGCAACAAATTCTCCGAACCTTGGCAGGGCCAAGTAAAAATTCTCCGAACCTCGGCCGGGCCGAGCAACAAATTCTCGAACCTTGGCAGGGCCAAGTAAAAATTCTCCGAACCTCGGCCGGGCCGAGCAACAAATTCTCCGAACCTTGGCAGGGCCAAGTAAAAAATTCTCGAACCTCGGCTGGGCCGAGCAACAAATTCTCCGAACCTTGGCAGGGCCAAGTAAAAATTCTCCGAACCTCGGCTGGGCCGAGCAACAAATTCTCCGAACCTTGGCAGGGCCAAGTAAAAATTCTCCGAACCTCGGCTGGGCCGAGCAACAAATTCTCCGAACCTTGGCAGGGCCAAGTAAAAAATTCTCCGAACCTCGGCTGGGCCGAGCAACAAATTCTTCGAACCTTGGCAGGGCCAAGTAAAAATTCTCCGAACCTTGGCAGGGCCAAGTAAAAATTCTCCGAACCTCGGCTGGGCCGAGCAACAAATTCTCCGAACCTTGGCAGGGCCAAGTAAAAATTCTCCGAACCTCGGCCGGGCCGAGCAACAAATTCTCCGAACCTTGGCAGGGCCAAGTAAAAATTCTCCGAACCTCGGCTGGGCCGAGCAACAAATTCTCCGAACCTTGGCAGGGCCAAGTAAAAATTCTCCGAACCTCGGCTGGGCCGAGCAACAAATTCTCCGAACCTTGGCAGGGCCAAGTAAAAATTCTCCGAACCTCTGGGCGAGCAACAAATTCTCGAACCTTGGCAGGGCCAAGTAAAAATTCCGAACCTCGGCTGGGCCGAGCAACAAATTCTTCGAACCTTGGCAGGGCCAAGTAAAAATTCTCGAACCTCGGCTGGGCCGAGCAACAAATTCTCCGAACCTTGGCAGGGCCAAGTAAAAATTCTCCGAACCTCGGCTGGGCCGAGCAACAAATTCTCCGAACCTTGGCAGGGCCAAGTAAAAATTCTCCGAACCTCGGCTGGGCCGAGCAACAAATTCTCCGAACCTTGGCAGGGCCAAGTAAAAATTTTTCGAACCTTGGCAGGGCCAAGTAAAAAATTCTCCGAACCTCGGCTGGGCCGAGCAACAAATTCTCCGAACCTTGGCAGCCAAGTAAAAATTCTCCGAACCTCGGCTGGGCCGAGCAACAAATTCTCCGAACCTTGGCAGGGCCAAGTAAAAATTCCGAACCTCGGCTGGGCCGAGCAACAAATTCTCCGAACCTTGGCAGGGCCAAGTAAAATTCTCCGAACCTCGGCTGGGCCGAGAACCTTGGCACAAGCCGAACCTCGGCTCGAGAACCTTGGCACAAATTCTCCGAACCTTGGCAGGGCCAAGTAAAAATTCTCCGAACCTCGGCTGGGCCGAGCAACAAATTCTCCGAACCTTGGCAGGGCCAAGTAAAAATTCTCCGAACCTTGGCTGGGCGAGCAACAAATTCTCCGAACCTTGGCAGGGCCAAGTAAAAAATTCTCCGAACCTCGGCTGGGCCGAGCAACAAATTCTCCGAACCTTGGCAGGGCCAAGTAAAAATTCTCCGAACCTCGGCTGGGCCGAGCAACAAATTCTCCGAACCTTGGCAGGGCCAAGTAAAAATTCTCCGAACCTCGGCTGGGCCGAGCAACAAATTCTCCGAACCTTGGCAGGGCCAAGTAAAAAATTCTCGAACCTCGGCTGGGCCGAGCAAAAATTCTCCGAACCTTGGCAGGGCCAAGTAAAAAATTCTCCGAACCTCGGCTGGGCCGAGCAACAAATTCCGAACCTTGGCAGGCCAAGTAAAAAATTCTCCGAACCTCGGCTGGGCCGAGCAACAAATTCTCCGAACCTTGGCAGGGCCAAGTAAAAATTCTCGAACCTTGGCAGGGCCAAGTAAAAAATTCTCCGAACCTCGGCTGGGCCGAGCAACAAATTCTCCGAACCTTGGCAGGGCCAAGTAAAAATTCTCCGAACCTCGCTGGGCCGAGCAACAAATTCTCCGAACCTTGGCAGGGCCAAGTAAAAAATTCTCCGAACCTCGGCTGGGCCGAGCAACAAATTCTCCACCTTGGCAGGGCCAAGTAAAAATTCTCCGAACCTTGGCAGGGCCAAGTAAAAATTCTCCGAACCTCGGCTGGGCCGAGCAACAAATTCTCCGAACCTTGGCAGGGCCAAGTAAAAATTCTCGAACCTCGGCTGGGCCGAGCAACAAATTCTCCGAACCTT